>NC_069435.1:5222763-5244016 GCF_026875155.1 Cherax quadricarinatus | reverse complement strand
TAAAAAAGGAAATTTTAAAGGGTCCTGTAGATGTAGATGCACAGTAGTAAGTGTGGATGTACGGAACAGGGAGTAAGTCTAGATCTTGATCTATGAGGGGGGGTGTTGCCAGGGATGGGATTTAGTGATTATTCTTACTGTGGCTTTTTGTTGGGTTATTATTGGCTTTAGGTGTGTTGCTGCAGTTGAGCCCCAAGCACAGATAGCATAGGTGAGGTATGGATATATAAGTATATGGATGTATAGTGTGAGAAGGGCAGTTTGTGACACGTAGTATCGTATCTTGGAGAGGATCCCAACTGTTTTGGATACTTTTTTGGTTATGTGTTGGATATGGGTGCTGAAGTTCAGGTTGTTGTCGAGGTATAGGCCTAGGAATTTGCCCTCATCATGCCTGGCAATTAGAGTGTTGTCGATCTTAATGTTAATTTGCGCATCTCCTGCTCTGCTACCAAGCATAATGTAGTAGGTTTTGTCAGTGTTAAGCGTAAGTTTATTGGCTGTCATCCAAGTCAATATTTTGATCAGCTCCTCATTAACAATGGTGTTGAGGGTGGCAAGATTAGGGTGAGAGATGACATAAGTCGTGTCGTCAGCAAAGAGAATGGGGTTCAGGTGTTGAGATACGTTTGGAAGATCATTGATGTATATGAGGAAGAGCAGGGGACCAAGGACACTTCCCTGCGGAACTCCAGTATCAAGTGGCTGTGTTGTTGATGCTGTGTCTTTAACCCTTTGAGGGTTTTCGTCGTACTAGTACGTCTTACGCGTAGGGGTTTTTGACGTACTAGTACTCATAAATTCTAGCGACCTCAAATCTAGTGGGAGAAAGCTGGTAGGCCTTCATATGAAAGAATGGGTCTATGTGGTCAGTGTGCACAGTCTAAAAAAAATCCTGCAGCACACGGTGCATAATGAGAAAAAAAAAACTTTTTCCATTTTTTTTTAATAAATCAGCGACTTTGCAGTGTATTTTCGTATAGTATTTATTGTTGTATTCTAGTTTTCTTGGTCTCATTTTATAGAAAGGAAGACATATTACTGAAATTGAGATGATTTTGACTGGTTTTACAATGAAAGGTGCCTTGAAATTGAGCTCAAAGTAGCAGAAATGTTCGATTTTTACCAAACTTCAAAAGTAAACAAATCGTGCCAAGCGTGCAATACACGTCAACTGGTGAGTCTAATATTCTTTAACAAGTGCACCAATAATATTTATACCGTTTTTTACACTAATGCAGTAGTCTGCATAACAGTAAATCTTATATTTTTTTGTGAGAATAAAAATTCAAAGTGGAAAGCAAAAGAATATAAGAGGGGCCTTGAGACGTGACTAATGACTAGAGGAAATGTCATTTTAGTGCCAGGAATGTCTTTCTTGTTTATTCTGGACCCTATTCCGAAATTGGCATCTTTTGAAATTTGTGTGAAATTGGCAAAATTGCTAAATTCTGACCACTGTACTGGATAGTTGAATTTATAAATGGGTGGTTTCTTGCACCCATTCGATGAAAAAATGGAGTTCTAGCGAAATATTCATGTTTTTTGTCGACTAGTACAGTGAAATTGGCCGAAAATGGGGCTCAAAGTGGGCAAAATCGCCGATGCGTAAACATCGTCGAGACCTCTAACTTTGCGAGAGCATAATTCCGTAAGTTTTCTATCAAATTTCAAACTTTTGGTGTCGTTATGATCGGGAAAAGATTCTCTATCTTTTCATAAGAGAAAATAATTTTTTTTTTTTTTAAATTTGGCCGACCCTGAGAACGAGTTTCGGAGAGGGCCTGTCGACCCTCAAAGGGTTAATGGTGACATACTGATACCTATTAGTAAGGTAAGATTTGAAATATGCAAGCGCATGGCCTCTTATACCATAATGGTCAAGTTTGTGGAGTAGGATGCCGTGGTCTACTGCGTCAAAAGCTTTTCTTAGGTCAATAAAAATTCCTAGTGGATATTCCTTATTTTCCAATGCTGTGTAAAGCAGATCTAGCATTTTTATGATTGCTTTTTTTTGTGTATCATCCAACTAGGTATATTTCTAAACCATAGGAAGGTTAGCGTAGGCACCACTGTGACCACAAATGCAAGTTTTTACAGATGAATCTCCAGCTAGTGTGGCCGTGACGAACTCTAGCTTTAGTTTGGAGTTTTGAGACTCTGATCGTGGATTCTATCCCCATCCGTGGTATGGTTTATTGGGCGTTAATTTGATGGTAATGACTTGTCCCCTGCTTTAAAAATAGGAATTACATTAGCCATCTTCCACATATCAGATACTACACCTGTGTGAAGAGATAAATTAAAAATATTAGTTAATGGTTCACAGAGTTCCATTTTGCATTCCTTAACCCTTTGAGGGTCGACAGGCCCTCTCCGAAACTCGTTCTCAGGGTCGGCCAAATTTAAAAAAAAAAAAAAATAATTTTCTCTTATGAAAAGATAGATAATCTTTTCCCAATCATAAGGACACCAAAAGTTTGAAAACTGATGGAAAACTTATGGAATCATGCTCTCGCGAAGTTAGCGGTCTCGGGGATATTTATTCATCGGCGATTTTGCCCACTTTGAGCCCCATTTTCGGCCAATTCCACTGTACTAGTCGACAAAAAACATGAATATTTCGCTAGAACTCCATTTTTTCTATCGAATGGGTGCAAGAAACCACCCATTTATGAAATTCAACTATCCAGTGCAGTGGTCAGAATTTAGCAATTTTGCCAATTTCATACAAATTTCAAAAGATGCCAATTTCTGAATAGGGTCCAGAATAAACAAGAAAGACATTCCTGGCACTAAAATGACACTTCCTCTGGTCATTAGTCACGTCTCAAGGCCCCTCTTATATTCTTTTGCTTTCCACTTTGAATTTTTATTCTCACAAAAAATATAAGATTTACTGTTATGCAGACTACTGCATTAGTGTAAAAAATTATATAAATATTATTGGCGCACTTGTGAAAGAATATTAGACTCACCAGTTGACACGTGTATTGGACCATTGGCACGATTTGTTTACTTTTGAAATTTGGTAAATATCGAACATTTCTGCTAACTTTGAGTCCAATTTCAAGGTATCTTTCATTGTAAAACCAGTAAAATTCATCTCAATTTCTGTAATATGTCTTCCATTCTATAAAATGAGGGGGGGGACCAAGAAAACTAAATACAACAATAAATACCATACGATCAAAATTTTTTCTTTACAGTGCAAAGTCGCATGGTTTTATTCCCAAAAATAAACGGTTTCAAAGTTTTATTTTTCTCATTTTATGCACTGTGTGCTGCTGCAGGATTTTTTTTAGGACGTGCGCAATGACAACATAGACCCATTCTTTTCATATGACAGGCATACCAAGCTTTCTACAACTAGATTCTGAGAGCGCTAGAATTTAGGCATACTAGTACGTCAAAAACCTGGGTGTAAGCCGTACTAGTACATCCGAAACACTCAAGGGTTAAAGACACCTTGAAAAGAGGCTCCGGTGATTTTTTTGTTTCAGTCAGTCTATTTGTTTTCATAACATATTTCACAAGTGACTGGTGATGTTATCATAATTTATCTTCAGGCCCTCTATAAAAATTAATTATATTACTAAGAACATAAGAAAGGAGGAAACACTGCAGCAGGTCTGTAGGCCCATTACTAGGCAAGTCTTCACAATCCATCCCACTAAAGAATATTTTGCCCAACCAGTTTTAATGGTACCCAAGCAATTAGCTTTTCCAACCAGGTAAATTGAGTTTGTCTGAATCCTTCTGAAGTTCTGTGACATTACTTCTAATCAGTTATCTACCTATGGTTGGTAGGTAGACACATAGGCATCAGTTAGTTCAAGTTTATTCTGAAACATTTCACCTGTTCAGGCAAAACGTTTCTGAATAATGTACTGACTAAACTGTTGCCTTATGTCTTGCTACACCAACCATAGGTAGGATAATTGATTCCCAACGTAGATGTCGCCAGAACTTCAGAGGATTTAGAACAAACAAAATTCTTGGTCGGAAAAAAGCTTATTGCTTGGGTACCATTAAAAAACTGGGTGGGCAAATATTCTGTTAGTGGGATGGATTGTGGAAGGACCTTCCTAGTTTGGGCAAACAGGGCCTGCTTGCAGGTTCCCTCCTTTCTTATGTTTCTTAAGTGAATGTGACCTGATATTAAAATATTACAAATTTGGCAAATGAGCTTCTAGGGAAGCTAATTTAATTAGGCCTATAGTATAATTATAAACTAACCCATTACCAAATTGCAACAATGCAACATAGTCCGGAGTACAAAAACGGCATGCTATGCTTCATAATTTTACTAGTAAAATTATTCTTTAAAAGAGTTATTTTTGATTATACAAACATAGTGAAATAATAAGAGTACAGTGGACCCGACATTCGAAGGCATCGACCATCGATAAATCCGACATTCGATGCATTTTAATGCAAGAATTTCGCCTCGGACATTCGATGGAAAACCGCATTCGATAGATTCGTACGCGACGTGTCCATGTGTGGCCTGAATAACCCGTTGTGTGCCTGTGTTTACCAAACCAGGCAGTGGCACGCATCTAAGGATAAATTCGGTACATTCCACATTATCCATATTATCACTGTTTTTGGTGTTGTTTCTGCAAAAAAATAAGTATGCCATGGGCCCCAAGAAAGATTCTAGTGCCAACCCTTCGAGAAAATAGGTGCTAATGACTATTGAACATGAAGAAAGAGATAATTGCAAAGTACGAAAGTGGAGTGCGTGTGTCGGAGTGATGATGATTTGGTTAAAGAATTGCCTTCAACTAGTGAAGTGAGTGAAGTTAAGGCCAACATAGGTTGGTTTGAAAGATTTAAGAATCTTAGTGGGGCATTACACAGTGTGGTAAGGGCATGGTGAAGCTGCCAGTTCATGTCTATGGAAGGGGTTCCCCTTCTAAAACACTCAACACCATCCACACACTACCCTCCTCCACATACCATCAATAATCACCAGATCTTCATTAAAGGTTAAGCGCAATTATTCTTTTGTGTTATTAATCTATTGTTATTGCGTTGTCTATTGTATTCATTCTATTGCATTAAACTTAATATTTCATGTGGGTAACTTTTTTTTTATTTAATACTTTTTGGGTGTCTTGCATGGATTAATTTGATTTCTATATTTATATGGGAAATTAATTTGACTTTCACATATTTTCGACCAATCGATAGCTCTCAGGAATGGAATTAGTATTCGAATGTCGAGGGTACCCACTGTATATTCATTTTGGCATTAATATCACATTACACCAACAATGTAGTCCTGCCCTACCATACCGTGTCACAAGACACTACCTTTCCCTAAGTCTCGTGACACTCCTGCTCTCCGTGTCACAAAGACACCCTTGTATCTGGTATCACTCGACACTTATCCGTGTCACCCGACACCTGTTCTCTGCGTCATAACACGTTCCTCTATGTTTCAATCGACACCCTGTTCTGTGTCATGATACTCCTTCTCTGTGTCCTAAGACACTACCGTTGGTACAGGGTTTCTGACACCATGTTTAATGGTTATGATTTGTGTTAACCTTCACCTGTGTTATTACTAACTCCTTTCACACGACACATTAACACTTCTTTGTGCCTTCACATGACACTATCCTCGACATGTCTTCACACGACACTACCCCGACCGTGTCTTCCCACAAACACTAACTCGACCGTGTCTTCAACAATTGTGTTGGATAATCAGCAGTAAACCAAGCACAGCCGAGTGCGTCGTCAAGCAGTTTGGAACAGCAGACGTGAACAACACTGGTGAATACATTCACTCTTTCTGATGCCGTCGGTCTCGGTGAGCAATGGTGAACACACCTGTGGAGAATACTCTTTTATGACATGAGGGCGACTAAGCAACCCCCTACTGTGGGTTGTGCTGACGTCACACGGTATTGCAGGTAACAACCATAGCAGCAACCAAGGGTCAGTCAACCACCTCTCTCTATTTGTTTTCTGGGTTCTCAACACCTGACTGACTAGGTAAATGGGAGTAAATTCTTGGGTAGTGGTGGTTTGTATAGGACCTGCCCTTGTATGGGTCAGGAGGCTTCTGCAATGGTTCATCCATTCTTATGTTCTTATAATTCCTTTTACTCATGTGCAAGTCTATTCATGCTAATGAGTCAGATGACACTTGAAGTCTTTAAAAATTCCTCTGTCATTAGTGCTGCTTCTTCACTTGAATCGGTAAGTAAACCGTAGTAGTTTTGTAATATTTGTAAATTAACCATAGAATAAAAAATAGCAGGGGTTCTTTCAAGTGCATAGGGCAAAGGTAAAGGAAAAAGTAGGACCTCTGAAAACTGGAAATGGACAGCTGACGGATAATGAACTGGAATGCGTTCCTTATTTAATGACTATTTCTTGTCAGTTTTTACACAGGAAGATATAAAGAGATTCCAGAAATTAACAATTACTTTTCAGTTCCTGTTGAATTCAAATTAACTAATTATTACTGTCACGAGGGACATGGTTATCAAACAGATAGACAAACTGAAGCAAAATAAGCCCCTGGGCCTGACGGTTGTTTTCCAGGAGTACACTACCTTATTACTAGATAGGCACATGGCTTCTGCTGATAAAGAGGCCACGATGCTCCACAAACACGACGGAGGACTCGGATTTGGAAATGTGGGGCGCAATTCTAGCGAAGAAGTTGCGAGACCATTCCATGTCATCAGAGGAAGAGGAAGAGCCGGCTCACATTGTAACAGATCTGGCAGTTCCAACCATGGAGCCAGCAAATATGGAAATGGGAGGAAATGAACATCCCAACCCCTGAGAACCAAGAAGGATGGACCACAGTGGACAACAAGAAGTGCCTTCCATCCAAGGAGCAGGCAAACCAGCTCAACCGACCTGGCAAATTCAAGGTGAAGTCTTACGGGGAGCACAGAACCCACTATCGTGCCGTTTATTACTAGAATCACGACACAACTTGAAGTTTAAGATATGGTTCAACTTGAGGGGAGAACCAATACTCACTCCTCTCAACAAGGATATGTACACCACCTTGAAGAGTCATGAAGACAGATTGCTCCTTCACCCTGGAGGAACTGTTCTCTCGGCAGAAGATTACCAAGGGTGTAGTGATGCGATACCCGCTGATAATGCTCATCGAGGCAGTAGCAGCTCACCACAGTGTGGTGTCGCTCAACATCTCGAGGCAAAGACAGCAGGCAATGCACCAACCCGACAGGTCCTCGTACAGCATGTAGGACCGCTGCCATCTCAGCTGGACCTCAGTTCTTGGGGCAGATACGACATCAGGACCTTCATGGCAGAGCCAATTTGTTGTTTCAAGTGCCAGCATTAGGGACACCTGGGTGCACTTTGTTCAAAACAGAGTAATCTGCAGTGTCTGCAGCCAGTGCCACCCTACCGAGGAGTGCATCACCAAGCTGAAAAATGCTTTGCCACCCACTCCACAATGCCCGAACTGCAGGCAGAAGCACCATGCCTGGAATCCTCGATGCCTGGGAGGCTCGCCAGATTCAAGGAGCCTGGAAGATGCCAAAAACTAAGCAGCAGGCCATGACAGATCATCACTCTCAGCAGACGATGGGTGCAGAGAACCCTGCCATACCGCAGACCTCTTATCAGGTCACCCAACTCAATGCCCAGGAATTCCCAACCCTTGAAGGCCTCAACCACTTATCATGGACAGGAGTTCCTGTCCCTTCTACCTCAATGAACAAACAAAAACAAGAGGAACAAGAGGCGTCAACAGGAAACATCTGGTCAACGCAATCAGCAGACGGCACTAAACGTGCCCCCACCGGCCATAACACGACAATGCAGGCACTCCTTACCCAGCACAGCCGCTTTGCAGGCTCCCCTGGCACCTCACCAGCCGATGCTGGCTACCCAACCTGGTATATAGCAACAGACCACGGTGCACACAATGAAGAAATCCAACTCTCAGCAGTTCCTATAGACCACAACAGCCCGGGTAATATCCACTGCTTTGAACCCAATGCCAACACAGGCCCTCACCAGGGAGGATCTTGTGTCATGTGGGTTTTCGATACGTGGATGGGTAAAAATACTCACGTAGGCTGGTAGTACGTATAATATATATCGGGAAGTATGGGAAGTGCCAACAGCCGACCTCTCTCTCTCTGCTGCCTTACTACGACTGACCCATAGTGCCTACGGGTGAGGGTGTTTGAAATCCTGCTGTGGTCAGCAGCAATATGAATACAGTCAATGATTCACACAGACGGTTGGTAGTGAGTCATCTACTGGTACACTGGTTACTGGTAACTGGTTACTAGGAGCTGGTACTACTACTGAGAGCTCGGCGACGCTAACGTATGTCGTCCCGACATACAACTAATACAAACTAGAGACGGCAGGTGTACGGCTTGGGCTGATTCTATACAATGTCAAAGTACACAACAATTTAACATTATAACATACATAAGTAGAATATTGGAATGGAAGCTTACATAATTGAAACTGTAATAAAACTGTAATGCAATACAAGGTATAATACAGTGGACCCCCGCATAACGATATTAATCCGTGCATGAGAGCTCATTGTTATGCGAAATTATCGTTATGCGGATGAATTTTCCCCATAAGAAATAATGGAAATCAAATTAATCCGTGCAAGACACCCCAAAGTATGAAAAAAAAATATTTTTACCACATGAAATATTAATTTTAATACACACAAACTGAAAAAGGCATGCACAATTACATGACACTTACCTTTATTGAAGATCTGGTGATGACTGATGGGATGGGAGGAGGAGAGAGTCTTAACCCTTTCAGGGTCCGTCCCGTAGATCTACGGCTTTACGTTCAGGGTCCAAACCGTAGATCTACGCCATGAGCTCAGCTCACTCTGATAAACTGTGAGTGGTACATTTGGGCCTAGATATGAGAGAATACATCTATGTGGTATGTGTGCACCACATAAAACAGATCCTGCAGCACACTGTGCATAATGAGAGAAAAAAAATGAAATCATGATTTTTCGATTAAAACAGCAACTTTGCAGTGTTTTTTCGTATGTTTTTTATAGTTGTATTTGCGATTTCTTGGTCTCATTTGATAGAATGGAAGACATATTACAGAAATAGAGATGATTTTGATTGGTTTTAGCATTGGAAATGGCTTGAAACTGAGCTCAAAGTAGCGGAAAATGTTAAATTTTTGCCGATATTCAAGAGTAAACAAACGACCTCACACGTCTAATACACATCAGCTGGTGGGTCTAATATACATTCACAAATATGGTGATGATATTTATACAATTATTACAGTATTGCATAACAGTAAATCTTCTATTTTTTGGTGTGAATAAAAATTCATTATGTGAATAAAAAATCAAAATGGAATTTATTTGTAAAGCCTCAAAACAAAACTAATGAACAGAGGAAATGTTAGTTTAGTGCCAGGAATGCCTACATTGTTCATTCTGGACCCTATTTTGAAATTGGAATATTTTGAACTTTGTGTTAAATTGGCCAATTAACAATTTCCGATCACTTTATTTTGTAGTTGAAACAGTTGACTTGGCGATTTCTTGTGCTCAATCGATAGAATAGAAGTAATACTAGTGAAATAGCTAAGAATTTGGTTGATTGGAATAATGTAATTGGCATAAAATGGGAGTCAAAGTCGGCAAAATCGCCGATTCGTAAATATCGCTGACACATCAAAATTCGCGAGAGCATAATTTCGTCAATTTTCCACCAATTTTCGTACTTTTTGTTTTATTACCTTCACAAAAAGATTCTCTACGATTTCATAAGAAAAAATAACAATTTTTTTTTTTGAAATATCTTGGACACTGGTGCGTGACTCCAGATTTGGGCCTTGGACCCTGAAAGGGTTAATGTTTAGAAGGGGAATCCCCTTCCATTAAGACTTGAGGTGTCAAGTCCTTTTCTGGGGTTACTTCCATTCTTCTTTTAATGCCACTAGGACCAGCTTCAGAGTCACGGGACTTCTGTCGCACAACATATCTGTCCATAGTGGCCTGTACCTCTTGTTCCTTTATGACTTCCCTAAAGTGTTTCACAACATTGTCAGTGTAATAGTCACCAGCATGGCTTGCAATAGCTGTGTGAGGGTGATTTTCGTCCATAAAGGTTTGCACTTTCAGCCAAATTGCACAGATTTCCTTAATCTTTGTAGTAGGCAACTTCTTCAATTTCTCGCTCCCCTCCTCTCCAACCAGTTTCCTCAGGTCTGGCCTCTTGCTGTTGAAGTTGATCTATCAGCTCATCAGTGGTTAGTTTTCATTGCCCTCCTCCACCAACTCTTCCACATCATCCCCACTAACCTCCAACCCCCAAAGGGGATTTCCCCCAATCCCACAATTGATTCCTCAACTGGCATACTCCTCTCAGGGTTAGCCTCAAATCCTTCAAAATCCCTTTTGTCTACAACATTCTGGCCACAGTTTCTTCCAAGCAAGTTCAAGGTCCTCTTAGTCACCCCCTCCCAAGCCTTACCTATAAGGTTTACACAATTGAGGATTTTAAAAAGTGATCTCCCCAAAAAACTCTTTAAGTCAGTGAGTTTCTGGGTCACTAAAAAGCCCCTTTTCAAAAAGAGCTTTTGTGTACAGTTTTTTGAATTTGCAAAACCGCTGGTCCATGGGCTGCGGAGAGGAGTGGTATTGGAGGCAAAAATTTCACCTTAAGAACTTCTGTCTCCAAAAGTCGCTTTTTGCCACGTCTTAGATGACCAGGGGCATTGTCTAACACCGGAGACAAAGGTCAAATTTCCTTATGTTTGCCCCCCACAGCACACACAAATTACCTTTGAGGATATTTTTTTGTCTGAACGCTCGGGGAGTTCTGATGATACACTAAAAAGCTTCACTTTGCAATCACCAAGCTTTTGGAACACATCAACAGAGTAAGCCGTTTTCATGGGCTTTTGTCCGGGGAGTGCCTTTTCCTCCTAGTAATGTAGGTCCTGCTTGGCATTTTCTTCCAAAACGGGGCCTGTTTAAATCAAATTAAACACTTTTTCGGGTTTCAGTCCTTCATTTTTTTGTACCCCTTAAATTTTCCTGCAATATTTTTCACTGTTTTTGTGGTCTGAACTGGCAGCCTCACCTGCCTTATCACCTGTTCCACTACGCTTCTTAAACTCTCAAACCAACCTTTGCGCCTAAATTCACTCACATCATCACAGTTGCAGGCTTTTTTTTAAATTTAAAAATCCTGATCAACTTCCTAGCCTTTTCATTTTGATCACTTAGAGATGCTATCTCCTGCAACCTGTTTTTCATTTATCCACACCAAATAAGGCAACATCTTCCATCCTTGCGATCTCTTTTTTCGAAAAAAAGTTGACCTTTGGCAAGAACACTTCCTTATTGCCTTTTTGTTGCCCACAATAGTGCAAGGTTGACGGGGGGTTTATTAACAACCTGACCACCGGAACACGACTCCATTTTTAAACTTATCAATGATCTCTTTCTTCATCTTTAGAATTCTCCCCCCTTATTCCGGTAGGGTTTGGGCCTAGAAGCTTTCTTGGGCCCAGGTCATTATTTTGCAGATAAAACACCAAAAAAACACTGTAAAAATATGAAAACTCCTTGTTGTTTGGATGTTATTTGCGGAGGCTGGCTGGTAAACAATGCCACCGCGGAACGGTGAGGCTGCTAAGGCCGCACTTTTAAAAACGCGTCTGGGACGAACAGCGTTGAGGGGGTTTTTTAGCGGTATGGAGGCAAATCTTAGCGATAAAACTTGGGTTTGCGGTTTTAAAACGTTATGAAGGCCCAAGGGTTGCGGGGTCCATGAAAGCAAACTCATCGATGAAACCAATTTGGGATTACACAATAAATGAAAAAAAAAAAAAGACGATCGTCTTATTCATTGATTTGGATTTGGGGAAAAGGAATATATACAAAGAAAGAAGGTTTAACAGAAAGGGCAGATTCGGTGCACTCAAATCTAGACTTTTAACTCTCAGAATTTGGAGAGAACGGAACACAAAAAAAAATTCGGAATATAAAGTTGATACTGTAATTATTCATCTATACAGGTTATTTACTTTTAACCCCCAACTCTGCGGGGTGAGTTTGTATATGCAGAATGGGTTCACTCTGGGAATCAAACTCTTTGCACGGGCAACCATGTGTATTTGAGGCAAACTGAATTGGAAGTACAAATATACTTGAGGATTTCTCAATATCCTTTTGTACGTAGGGAATAGCGACATCAGGTTGATCGTCTGACTGAGTATAAAGGGTGAGAGTAAGGGATCGGGAAATTTTGTCAAGTCTTTTACATTAGTCGGGGTTGGAACATATTATCTCACATATAACTTCATATGATCTAAATGGATTCTTTAACTGACCATACAAATTTCTCAAAACCTTATATGTCATTACCGTGATATTTCAACTACTCGATAAGGACCAACAAACTTTTGATCAACTTAGGCATTGCAGACGTTTTTTTAAAGTTTCAGCTAACTCTTGAACCTACTTTGTTTTTGGATGGCTTTGCTCGAGTGTTTGCGACTCTTGTAAATTTGCTGTTGATTTAGAAGTGTTACAGGGATTCTTCTAAAAACACTTTGAGCTAAGCTGGTACGATTTGTATGAATCATCGGGGTTGAAATTTTGGCTTCGGATTAAATATAGCAACTCATAAAGCAAACGTTTATCTACCCATAAATGCAAAATTTTGGGAGTGCACCTAAAAAAACATTGTAAGCAAAATTTTATAGCACACTGACATCAGGTAAAACTTCACCCCCCAGTTTTTCACTTTTGGGGATTGATAGTGGCTCTCAAGACACAAAAATTTCTTATTGGTACGTTCCGCAACCCATTCTGAAGGATGATGAGAAAAAGGTGGATTTAGAGAATCTTGTACAAGGTGCAAAAAATTTTTTCAAAATCCATTACAAAATTCACCGCCATTATTTTTACTGGGGATTGGGGTGGTACCCGCAGATAATCGTTCTTTATACGCTTTAGTACTGTCTCGGCAGTCTTTTGCAATAGGAATAACTCAAAATTTCTGGTGAAATGTCTCCATAACACAATTTTTTTTGTTGCCCGGGAGGGAACTTTGGGAAAATTAGTTAACAGATCTAGCGCAACTCTTTCCCACGGTTCCTAGGGGTTTGGGATACATTTGGGGATTGGATTGGACCATTAGCATTACCTTTATTTTGCTGCAACACAATTTTTAACATACTCAAAAATCAGTTGCCATACGAGGCCAAAGAAATTTCAA
Source organism: Cherax quadricarinatus (assembly GCF_026875155.1). Lineage (NCBI taxonomy): Eukaryota > Metazoa > Arthropoda > Malacostraca > Decapoda > Parastacidae > Cherax > Cherax quadricarinatus. Next base: position 5,230,760 of record NC_069435.1, on the reverse strand, counting down.
TTGGCTTTTTTTACTGAACGTCCATCCCGGGGTGCGAAACCCCTGGTACACGGAACACTGAAAGGCACTTCACTAGTGACTGTAAAATTCTAATGGAAAACTCTTCGTGGGGTACCCAACTCGGCGTTCGATACGTAATTTTTGGTTCATGACAAAGTCACTGGGGAAAATGGGGGCTTCACAGTCGAATAAGACTTCCTGGAGCAGGAATCGAATCACACCGACCCATGGATTTTTCTTTAGCATTCTTTACATCCTCAGCACTAAAGGAGGGCCTGCGTTACATATTAACATGTCGCATAAGGCATCTGCGATACATTTGATTTCCCAGGTAAGTGTTAAAAGGGTGGGATTGAACTTTTGGGATAGTCAAGGTCCATCTGGCAAACCCTTTCCCATGGGTTTTTTTTCGGGAATAAAGGTATCAGGGGAGCATGGTCAGTCAAGCATGAACAGAGTACTGAAAAATAATGTCCTCGGAAGTGCTTTAAAAAAGACCATACTATTGCTAAAGCTTCTTGCTCATTACTGTATAATTACTTTCAGCCTTTCGTAAGGACCGGCTAGAAAAGAACGCGTTGTACTGCCATCAGTTTTCTGAGCTAGTAGGGCACCTATCCAATAGAACAACAGTTGTCAGATAAAAGGGCTTAAAAAAATCTGGAAATTTTCAAAATTGGACAGTTTTTAGTTTTTTAGAGTTTGGAAGCTCTTTCTTGAGGGGAAGGGTCCAAACAAAAGGAGCATTTTTCTTAAAAACTCAGTTAAGGGGAGCAGCTAGGGAAAAAAAATTTGGCAATGAAAGATCTAAAAAAACCCTCTAAGCCCAAAAAGGGATCTTATGGCATCAGCGTTTTGGGTGTTGGAAAAAATTTAGTACTGCATTTATTTTATTTGGTCAGTCGAACCCCTCTAGGAGTGACTACTGACCAAGAAACTTAATTTCTGATCTGAAAAATTACTTTAGACAGTTTGTTTTTTTAAATTGGCTTCTTCAAGCTTCCCAAGTACAGTGGACCCCCGCATACGGACGCCTTGCATAGCGGACAATCGCAACGGACGCTTTTTTCGCTAAAATTTTGCCCCGCATAGGGGGACAAAAACCCCTCAGCGGCCTTGTCCGAGACCTCCAATGTGCGCCCTCCCGCCCACTTGCCCCCCGTGCCATTGTTTCCACCCACCTCCCGGAAAAAATTTCAAGCATACACTGGGAAATTTCGTTTTATTACAGTGTTTTCGGTGGTGTTTCTGGAAAATAAGTGACCAGGGGGGGCCCCAAGAAAGCTTCTAGTTCCCAAACCCTAACAAAAAAGGGTTGGATTCCTATTGAAATAAAGAAAGGATCATTATAAGTATAAAGTGGATACGAATCCCCGACCGGGTCGTTTACAAGAAACCAAAAACAACCATCTCTTCATTTGGGCAAAAAAAGGGCAATCAAGGAAGCTGTTGTTGCCAAAGGTTTAATGTTTTTTTCGAAAAAAAAGATCGCAAGTGATGGAAGATGTTGAGGACCTTATTGGTGGGAAAAAATAAAAAACAGCTACAGGAGATAGCCCCAAGCGATCATATTGAAAGGCTAGGAATTGCAGGGACGTTTTAAATTAAAAAAAAATGCCTCAATAGGATGATGTAGTGAATTTAAGGCCAAAAAGGGTTGGTTTGAGAGATTTAAAAAACGAGGGCATCCATATGTAAACGGCATGGTGAGGCTGCCAGTTCGACCACAAAGCGGCGAAAAATATTGCATGAATTCAAGGAGACATAGAACAAAGGGACTGAAACCTAAACAAGTGTTTAATTTGATGAAACGGCCTGTTCTGGAAGAAATCCAAGCAGGCCCTACATTACTCAGGAGGAAAAGGCACTCCCAGGACATAAGCCTATAAAGACGGGCTTATTTGTTGAGGTCCAATGTAGGGGTGATTGCAAATTAACCCTTTTATTAGTGTATCACCCCTGAAACCCTAGACTTTCGGCAAAAGAATGTCCCAAGGATAATTTTTTGGTGTGTGTGGAGGGCAAACAGTAAGGAAAGGGTCACTAGGGAATTTTTCTATAACGGGTTACACCATGCATTTCCCCCAATTTGAAAGATTACCTAATGAAAAGAAATTTAGCCTTAAGTGCCTCCTGGTCATCCTACAGACTGGCAGAGCGACTTTTTGGGGACAGGCTTCATTAAGTGAAGTTTTTGCCCCTAATACCCCTCCCTCCTGCGCCCCTGGACCCAGGTCATTTCCAACTTCAAGAAACTGTACACAAAAGCTCTTTTCAAAAAAGCTTTAAGTGACCACAGACACTCGATTGACTCTAAAAGAGTTTTGGAAGGATCATTTTTAAAACCTCAATTGTGTAAAACCCTTTAGGGAAGGCTTGGGAGGGGGTGACTAAAAACCTTTAACCTGCTTGGAAGAAATGTGGCCAGAATGGTAGACAAAAGGGATTTTTAAGGGGTTCAGGCTAACCCCGAGAGGAGTAACCCGTTGAGGGAATCAAATTTTGGAATTGGGGAAGTCCTTGGGGTTTGGGGGTTATGGGGGGGATGTGGAAGGTTGGTGGGGAGGACAATGAAGAAAAAAACCACGATGACGAAGAACAACTTCAAGAACAAGAGGCCAGACCCGGGGAAATGGTTCAAAGGAGGGGAGAGAAAATTGAAGGAATTGCCTACTTCAAAGATTAAGGGAAAATTTTGCAAAAAAGGGTTGAAGTGCAAACCTTTTTTTTTGAAAATCACCCTCACACAGCTATTGCAAGCCCTGCTGGGACTGTTACAAGACAGTGTTGGAACCCCTTTTAACAAATATAAAGGAAAGAGAGGTACAGGCCACTATGGACAGAATGTTGTCGAAGAAGCCAGTGACTCTGAAGCGGTCCCAGTGGCATTAAAAGAAAAAGGGGAAATAACCCCGAAAAAAGGGCTGCTACCTCAAGTCCTAATGGAAGGGGATTCCCCCCTTTTAAACACTAACACTCTCCTCCCCTCCCCCTCCCATCAATCTCACCAGATCTTCAATAAAAAAAGTTCATGTAATTGTGATGCCTTTTTTGTTTTGTGTACTAAAATTAAAATTTTTTTGTGGTTTAAAAAAAATTTTTTTTATACTTTTTGGGGGTTCTTGCACGGATTAATTTTATTTCCTTTTTCTTATGGGAAAATTCATTCCCAACGAAAATTTCGCATAACAGCCCCGCCCCCTTGCACGGGTTTAAGGTCGCTTCGGGGGCCACGTACAGTGGACCCCCGCATAACATTACCCCCGAAGCACCAATTTTTAAATGTATTTATGTAAATGCGTTTTTTACGGTATGTTTGGGGGTCTGAAATGGACTAATCACTTCACAATTTCCTTTTGGGAACAAAATTTGGCAGTACTGCACCAAATACTTCTGGAGTGAAAAAAAAATCTTAAAAACCCGGGGGCCCCTGTACTAATCAAGTCTTTTCAATTGTAACCACGTTTTAGACATGCGATTACGTCATCTTAAATCCCATAAGTTCATTCCTATGAACCTCTAAAGATATTTCATGAGCCCTTAGAACGGGTAGGGGAGGATCTAATCCAAAACCTAGGGGGAAGTGATAATGACCTGAGGAGGGAGAATGCGTTTCTCTTGCCTGTCCTCGTAAGAGGGGGCTTGCCAAAACCCTTGTAACAAGTCCAGGGTTGAAAAGCTTCGTTATCTCCGATGTTTCTAAAAGATCACCCATACAGGGGGTGGGAAACGATTTTGGGGTAGTTTTCGCATTTAACTTCCCAAACAATCACTGGGCCCAAATAACATCCTTCTTGTATAGGATCAAGGGCGCATTCCAAGGGAATTGCTAGGTGCAATAACTCCATCATCAAACATTTTTTTGATCAATTCTTTTGCAAAGCAACTTGGAATGAGGCATTCGTACCCAGGTATATAGATAGGCTAGTACCAGGTTTAAGTGGAATACGATGGGACAAAAGTTCGTTAAAACCCATCTTTCACCTGGTAAAGGGAATGGCTTTTCGAGTTTTGTTCAACAGGTCAACAAACGCTTTATTCATCTGGGGAAATCAGTGGGAGCTATGTCTTTCTCCTAAATGGTGGGAAAAGATTATCCGGTGAAGTGGATGAGGGCTCCCGTAAAATAGCACCGACCCACGGTCGGTGACAAATCATCCTCCACCTAAAGGGTAAGGATAGTGAACAAGGTCAAAAAGATTTGGGATTGCCTGAACAAACACTGTGACCAGAAGGTTAGCAGGAAAAAATGGGCTTATATCTCTTACAACATGTAAGGATGGTTCACAAAAAGACCTTTTACTTTGCAAGAATCACGTCAACAGGACTTATCACCTCTGGGAACACTAGGAACAAAAACAACACCTAGTGAGGCACTGTGCGACAGAAACGTCTTTCTGCAGACGGCATGTGACATCAACAAAATGGCATTACTATTGAAAATAATTGTTTTCCCACAAGGGGTCCCCCGTGGAGAAAAAACTACTTGAACTAGCGACATTGCAGGGATAGGCTCAGCACTCAAGGATCAAGCGTCCTCGGAAATTGAGGTAACTGGGCACATCTTTTCAAGTCTAAGTTGCAGGGAAAACAGACAGGAGTGACAGGACACCAGGCCTGACCGCTTGGGTACCTACTGGAAAAAGCACTGGCCGTTAAAGGCTTAAATTTAAATGTCGTACTCTGCGGCAGTATGGCAGATCTCGGATCCCAACGGGAAAACCCCAAAAAGGGACGATCAAGTCATCAAATTTTGGGCATCCATCGATAAGGGTCGAGCACAATGCTAAGCTCGCAGGAAGCAAACCCGTAAAAGGGCACCAGGGAAAAAAATCTGGTCGACAAAAGGAAGGAAGCAGTGAATCTCTACCCTTGGATAGAAAAAGGAGGGAAATCCGACCTCGACACGCAGGTGGAACCAGATCCAATAAGAAGGTACACTGGTTTCTGGGAACTGGTTACTAGGAACTGGTACTACTACGAGACTTGGCATCACAAGGGTTTTTGGGAATTAAATTTTCAACACAATCAAAACCCCCCGGAACAAAATGTGTATTCGCCAGATGGCAGTAAGCTCCTGATGTGCTTACCGACCGAGGAGGAGACGTGGGGCGTCATGGAGCTTGCAGGTCTCGGGGTGTGCAGGGGTCATCCCCACCCGGAAACAACGGCAAGGGAAAACTTCCGTACTGAAACACACCCCAAGGTCCTACAAAAAACCCCCCCCCCCCCGGGGAGGGGATTTAAAATTGGAGGGTTAACCCCGCTAAAGAAATAAAATGTTGCAGTCCCAAAAAACCCCCCTTTGCTTATTTTGGCCTACGGGGGGTTTCCCAGACCGCGATTTGACTTCCTCTGGGAACCCCCTTACTAAACTACCACCGCCCATCCCCCCAACCTCCCTGAAAACCCCCCTCGAATCAATCCGTGCACAAGACTTTTTAAATTTTGTGGGGGAAATTTTGGGCCCCCCCAAAGGACTTTTTGGCCCGTCCCGGGGACACAAGCAAATCCTACTGATACCCAAATTAAAGGTAAAAAAGCCCCCCCAAACCCCGTTTGGGGCTGCCCCGGGGGGGGGAAAAAAGGGGTGGGGGGAAAAGGGGTCTCCAAAACCTTTTGTGCCCTTTCATTAAACACAAAAAAACACAAAGCCCCACTTGGGCTCCTCCTGATCGAAAAAAGCCAAATAAAGGGGGGGATTATTTTGTTGGGGGTTAAACTTCCCAAAGTGAAACCAAGGGCTGCACTTTCCTCCGGGACATGGTGCAACAAAGAAGTCCCAGGAATCCAAAAAATTGGCTAAACATGGGGAAAACCCCCAAACCTTTTGGGGCCCTTCGATCCTTGACAAACGGAAAATCAAGGGAGAATGGGGATGGGGCTCAACTTTGGGTCAATACCCATTTGGGGGAATTAAAAACACCTAAACAAACAGGCCCCCAACCCTGCCCTCCAAGGGGAAAAAAAATAGGGGGGCCCACTTAAGGTGTTCCCAGGAATCCAAATTGAAAATCCACCCCAAAAACCATTAAAAACAAGACTGTGTAGTCGAAAGGACTATAAACCCCACCGGAACTTGTGTGCCATTAAGAACACAGGTGACACTGCCCCGGGCATTGATGGTGTTACGTACTCCATGATTGCACGGGCTGGTCAGAGGGGATGGGAGGCCATACCAGACATCATAAACAAGTCATGGAGGGCTGGGACACTCCCAACAGCTTGGAAGAAGGCTACCATTGTACCAGTTCCAAAGCCCAAGGACCCAGGCAGTATAAGAACATAAGAAAGGAGGAACACTGCAGCAGCCTGTGGCCCATACTAGGCAGGTCCTTTACAATTCATCCCACTAACAAACATTTGACCTACCCAATTTTCAATGCTACCCAAGAAATAAGCTCTGATGTGCAAGTCCCACTCAAATCCAACCCATCCCACTCATGTATTTATCCAACCTAAATTTGAAACTACCCAAAGTCCTAGACTCAATAACCCAACTAGGTAGACTGTTCCACTCATCTGCTACCCTATTTCCAAACCAATACTTTCCTATGTCCTTTCTAAATCTAAACTTATCTAATTTAAATCCATTACTGCGGGTTCTCTCTTGGAGAGATATCCTCAAGACCTTGTTAATATCCCCTTTATTAATACCTATCTTCCACTTATACACTTCGATCAGGTCTCCCCTCATTCTTCGTCTAACAAGTGAATGTAACTTAAGAGTCTTCAATCTTTCTTCATAAGGAAGATTTCTAATGCTATGTATTAATTTAGTCATCCTACGCTGAATGTTTTCTAATGAATTTATGTCCATTCTGTAATATGGAGACCAGAATTGAGCTGCATAATCTAGGTGAGGCCTTACTAATGATGTATAAAGCTGCAGTATGACCTCTGGACTTCTGTTGCTTACACTTCTTGATATAAATCCCAGTAATCTATTTGCCTTATTACGTACGCTTAGGCATTGCTGTCTTGGTTTAAGGTTGCTGCTTACCATAACCCCCAAGTCCTTTTCGCAATCTGTATGGTTAAGTTCTACATTATTTAACTTATAAGTGCTAGGGTTATGGACACTCCCGAGCTTCAGAACCTTGCATTTATCTACATTGAAACTGCATCTGCCACTTTTCTGACCAAGAGTAGAGTTTTGTCTAAATCCTCCTGAAGTTCCCTAACATCTACGTTTGAATCAATTATCCTACCTATCTTCGTGTCATCGGCGAATTTGCTCATATCACTAGTAATTCCTTCATCAAGATCATTGATATATATTATAAACAACAACGGGCCCAAGACTGATCCCTGTGGAACGCCACTTGTTACTGATCCCCACTCGGATTTAACCCCATTTATGGACACTCTTTGCTTCCTGTCTGTGAGCCATGATTCGATCCACGAGAGCACCCTTCCCCCAATGCCATGAGCTGCTACTTTCTTCAACAGTCTTTGGTGCGGAACTCTATCAAATGCCTTACTAAATCTAAGTAAATAATATCAAATTCTTTATCGTGGTCAACAGCCTCAAAAGCTTTACTGAAGAAAGTTAATAAATTAGTTAGACAAGACCGGCCTCTTGTGAATCCATGCTGAGTATCATTAATCAAGCTATGCTTATCGAGATGGCTTCTTATAATCTCAGCTATAATTGACTCTAGTAATTTGCCTACAATTGAGGTCAGGCTTATTGGGCGGTAATTTGACGGTAACGACTTGTCCCCTGTTTTAAAAAATAGGAATTACATTAGCCATCTTCCACATATCAGACCCCTGCACTGTTTGAAGAGATAAATTTAAAAAAATTAGTTAATGGTTCACAGACTTCCATTTTGCATTCCTTTAGAACCCTTGAAAAAACCTCATCAGACCCCGGGGATTATTTTGCTTCAGTCTGTCTATCTGCTTCACAACCATTTCACTAGTACTGGTTTTTCATAATTTATTTTTTCTGATCCCTATAAAAATTTAAATTACGGAAAATTATTAGTGTC
>NC_069435.1:5137443-5222263 GCF_026875155.1 Cherax quadricarinatus | reverse complement strand
TGCAACTGCACTGGTGCTTGTAAACACTGGCACCACGGGGCAGCTGAGGCACGCTCAGGCCACGCGTGGGACACGTCTTGGAGGAATCGGTGAGGTGAGTTTTTTAGTGTGAGGCGGGGCAAAATTTTTGCCTTAAAATGTATCGTATGGTTGGATTTAACGTAAGGTGATGCCATCGTAAGGTGGGGGTCCACTGTACATGTATGTGAAGTGTGACGTAAGTGTAAGTAGAACATAAAAACATGAAGGAACACTGCAACAGGCCTACTGGCCCATGTGGAGCAGGTCCCCCCCCCCCAGATTATACCAATGACCCCCCTCCCTCCCGGATTAGCCAAATGACCCACCCAGTCTGATCATCTCCACTCAAGGATGGAGCACTGCACCAGACCCAGCAGCACATGCTAGTCAGGTCCAACTCACACCCACTCATGTATTTATCTAACCTATTTTTAAAACTACACAACATTTTAGCCTGAATAACTGTACTCGGGAGTTTGTTCCACTCATCCACAACTCTATTACCAAACCAGTGCTTTCCTATATCCTTTCTGAATCGGAATTTTTCCAACTTGAAACCATTGCTGCAAGTCTGTCTTGGCTGGAAATTTTCAGCACGCTATTTACATCCCCTTTATTTATTCCTGTTTTCCATTTATACACCTCGGTCATATCCCCCCTAATTCTACACCTTTCGAGAGAATGCAGATTCAGGGCCCTCAGTCTATCCTCATAGGGAAGATTTCTGATACATGGGATCATCTTTGTCATCCTCCTCTGTACTTTTTCCAGAGCATTTATGTCCATTCTGTAATACGGTGACCAGAACTGAGCAGCATAGTCTAAATGAGGCCTAACCAAGGATATATAGAGTTGAACAACCTGAGGACTTCTATTATTTATACTTCTAGATATGAAGCCAAGAATTCTGTTAGCTTTATTGCGAACACTAATGCACTGTTGTCTTGGTTTTAAATTACTGCTAACCGGAACTCCTAAATCCTTTTCGCAATCCGTAGTATTAAGATCTACATCATTTAGTTTACATGTGGCATGGTTATTTACCTGTCCAACATTTAGAACTTTGCATTTGTCAATATTAAACTGCATCTGCCATTTCTCCGACCATTGCAACAGTCTATTCAAATCATACTGGAGTGCTCTAGTGTCCTCATTAGAATGAATTGGACGGCCTATTTTATTGTCATCAGCAAATTTGCTTATGTCGCTATTTATTCCCTCATCTGTCGTTTATGTAAATTGTGAACAACAACGGGCCATCACTGACCCCTGAGGAACACCGCTTGTGACGTGCCCTCATTCTGATTTCTACCCATTTATGCAAACTCTCTGCTGTCTATTTGTCAGCCATGCCTCTACCCCGGAAAAAATTTCTCCTATTCCGTGTGCCTTAAGTTTCCTCAATAGCCCCTGGTGTGGAACTCTATTAAAAGCCTTATGAAGTCCGTATACACAATATCATATTCATTACCATGATCTACCCCCTCAAACACCTTAGTGAAAAAAGTTAGTAAATTCGTAGACAGGAACGCCCCTTTGTAAAACCGTGTTGAGATTCATTAATCAAACTGTGCCTGTCAAGATGGCTACGAATTGCTTTGGCAATTATTGATTCCATAAATTTTCCCACTATGGTGGTAAGGCTTATTGGTCTATAGTTCAAAGCCAAGGACCTGTCACCTGCCTTATAAATAGGTATTACATTTGACATTTTCCACATATCAAGCACTATGCCAGTTTGTAGTGATATGTTAAAAAGATTAGCCAAAGATATGCTAAGTTCCTCTTTATATTCCTTTAACACCCTTGCAAACAGTTCATCAGAAGTAGCAAGACGTACCTGAAATCTTGCATGTGTATGAGACAGAATAAAAAGACACCAGCAATCCTACCATCGTGTAAAACAGGCTTCCGTTTTACACTCGCTTGGCAGGAAGGTAGTACCTCCCTGGGCAGTTGCTGTCTACCAACCTACTACCTAGAGACAATAGACATAATGTGATAAAATGCAAGGCTTAGAAGAAAGCCACTAATTATGCTATGCATTCAGGCAAACCAGTCTTAAATCTTGTATACTACTTAAATTTAGACCTAGTATATAATTTAAGTCATTGCAAATTGGGTAATTCATTACAATCGTAAATACAATATGAATTGTTGAAAATGAAGAATTGGTCAATTAAAAATAATTACATTGGTTCAGTGACCTGCATTGTATAGAATAGTTGAATTGAGATGGTGAAATCAAAGCATAAGAATTTATACAGTAATGGATGTAATATTTGTGAGATTTAATAGGTGCTTTTTAACAGTATTAATGAAGATGCTGTAAAATGGGGAACTTTTGGCATTTTCAGGCAGTGACTTCCAAATTTTTGGGTCTTTGCATGGATTTTTGACAAAGTTGAAATGTACTTTGTGGTTGATCAGGCGCTGATCACCAGGAGGCCTGGTCACAGACCGGGCCACGGGGGCGTTGACCCCCGAAACTCTCTCCAGGTAAACACATGGAATGTCAAAGATACTTGTTCACTGTATTGTGTCCATGTGTTCTGTTTTAGCTCTCCAGATAGAATATAAGCTTTGGGTTATTGTTTGAGTTGACCCATGTAGACTCAGTCTGCACAGTAAAAAGTGTGAATGTTTTGTGCTATAAGCAAATTTAAACTTGTGTGTTGTTTGGAGCCTGAGTGAATAATTATTCTGAGAGCTAATTTTTGCCGAGTAACAACAGGGGTAAGGTGATTTGCCATTATTGATCCGGATCTATAAATACCATAGGTGAGACATGGTTAAATTAGAGAGTATAGTAAAGTTGCAGAGATGTTTGGGGGACATAATAGCATATTTTTGAAAAATGTTCTGGATGTATGTGTTGAATTTGTTACCAGGGTGTATTCCAAATATTTACCTCCATCCTGCCTAACAATTGGTGCCTTGTTTATCTTTGTTCAAATTAATGTCTTTTGCTTTATTCCCAAACATTGTATGGAAGGTCTTGTCAGTATTGAGTGCAAGTTTGTTAGTTATAATTAGGATAGCTATTTTAGATATTTTATTATGGTCAATTTCACTGTGCTGAGTGCAGCCAGATCAAGATTTGAAATGACACTGTTAACAGCAAGCAGAATTGGTTCAAGTTCCTGTGAAGCATAGGAATAGCAGAGGGCCCAGGATACTACCTTGTGGAATCCCTAAATTGATGTTCACTTGTTAGTACAGGCGGGCACTGCTTTACAGTGCTTCACTTTATGGCATTTCGCTGTTGCAGTGGTTTTGTTATACCATTCTTCGTTTATTCAGACTTCCTACAAGAAATATATTTGCCACTCGCTGTAAGCTCAGAATGGAAATATTTTAAGGTATGTAATGTGTGTATTGTATATGCATTTTCTAGGCCTAGCTCACTTGTTCACTTAGTTTTTTTTTATTTTTTATTTTTTATTTACAGTGGACCCCCGCATACGATTTTAATCCGTGCAAGAGGGGTCTTTTGTTATGCGAAATAATCGGTATGCGAATGAATTTTCCCCATAAGAAATAATGGAAATCAATTAATCCGTGCAAGACACCCAAAAGTATGAAAAAAAAAATTTTTTTACCACATGAAATGTTAATTTTAATACACACAAACTGAAAAAGGCATGCACACTTACATGACACTTACTTTTATTGAAGATCTGGTGATGATTGATGGGATGGGAGGAGGGGAGAGAGAGTGTTAGTGTTTAGAAGGGGAATCCCCTTCCATTAAGACTTGAGGTGTCGAGTCCTTTTCTGGGGTTACTTCCCTTCTTCTTTTAATGCCACTAGGACCAGCTTCAGAGTCACTGGACTTCTTTCGCACAACACATCTGTCCATAGTGGCCTGTACCTCTCGTTCCTTTATGACTTCCCTAAAGTGTTTCACAACATTGTCAGTGTACAGGTTGCCAACACGGCTTGCAATAGCTGTGTGAGGGTGATTTTCATCAAAAAGGTTTGCACTTCAAGCCACTTTGCACACATTTCCTTAATCTTTGTAGTAGGCAACTTCTTCAATTTCTCTCTCCCTCTCTGAACCAGTTTTCTCAGGTCTGGCCTCTTGCTCTTGAAGTTGATCTATCAGCTCATCAGTGGTTAGTTCTTCGTTGTCCCACCAACTCTTCCACATCCTCCCCACTAACCTCCAACCCCAAGGACTTTCCCAATGCCACAATGGATTCCTCAACTGGCATAATCCTCTCAGGGTTAGCCTCAAACCTTCAAAATCCCTTTTGTCTACACATTCTGGCCACAGTTTCTTCCAAGCAGAGTTCAAGGTCTTCTTAGTCACTCCCTCCCAAGCCTTACCTATAAGGTTTACACAATTGAGGATATTAAAGTGCTCTCTCCAAAACTCTCTTAGAGTCAGTTGAGTTTCTGAGGTCACTACAAAGCACCTTTCAAACAGAGCTTTTGTGTACAGTTTTTTGAAGTTTGCAATAACCTGCTGGTCCATGGGCTGCAGGAGAGGAGTGGTATTAGGAGGCAAAAACTTCTCTTAATGAATTTCATGTCCCCATAAAGTCGCTCTGCCACGTCTGTAGGATGACCAGGGGCATTGTCTAACACCAGGAGGCACTTAAGTTCTAATTTCTTTTCAGTTAGGTAATCTTTCACATTGGGGGCAAATGCATGGTGTAACCAGTCTTAGAAAAAGTCTCTAGTGACCCATGCCTTACTGTTTGCCCTCCACAGCACACACAAATTCTCCTTGAGGACATTCTTTTGCCTGAACGGTCTGGGAGTTTCAGAGTGATACACTAATAAAGGCTTAACTTTGCAATCACCAGTAGCATTGGAACACATCAACAAAAGTAAGCCTGTCTTTCATAGGCTTATGTCCTGGGAGTGCCTTTTCCTCCTGAGTAATGTAGGTCCTGCTTGGCATTTTCTTCCAAAACAGGCCTGTTTCATCACAATTAAAACACTTGTTCAGGTTTCAGTCCTTCAGTCTCTATGTACTCCTTGAATTCATGCACATATTTTTCAGCCGCTTTGTGGTCCGAACTGGCAGCCTCACCATGCCTTATCACACTATGTATGCCACTACGCTTCTTAAATCTCTCAAACCAACCTTTGCTGGCCTTAAATTCACTCACATCAGCACTAGTTTGCAGGCATTTTTTTAATTAAATCCTCATGCAACTTCCTAGCCTTTTCGCTTATGATCGCTTGAGAGATGCTATCTCCCGCTAGCTGTTTTTCATTTATCCACACCAATAAGAGTCTCTCAACATCTTCCCTCACTTGCGATCTTTGTTTCGAAAACACAGTTAAACCTTTGGCAAGAACAGCTTCCTTGATTGCCTTTCTGGTGCCCACAATAGTAGCGATGGTTGATTGGGGTTTCTTATACAACCTGACCAGGTCGGCGATACGCACTCCACTTTCATACTTATCAATGATCTCTTTTTCATTTCCTATTGGAATTCTCACCCTTATTGGTGTAGGGTTGGCACTAGAAGCTTTCTTGGGGCCCATGGTCACTTATTTTCCAGAAACAGCACCGAAAAACACTGTAATAATACGAAATATTCCGATTGTATGCTTGGATGTTACCGCGGAGGCTGGCTGGTAAACAATGGCACGGCTGCACAGTGAGGCTGGCTGAGGGCGCACATTGGACGCGTCTTGGACGAAAATCGGGTGAGGGGGTTTTTTAAAGCGGTATGCGAGGCAAAATTTTTGCGTTTTAAAGCAAGCGGTATGCAGATTAATCGGTATGCGGGGGTCCACTGTATTTATTATCACACGGGCCCGATTCCCACCAAGGCGGGGTGGCCCGAAAAAGAAAAACTTTCACCATCATTCACCCCATCACTGTCTTGCCAGAAGGGTGCCTTACACTACAGTTTTTGAACTGCAACATTAACACCCCTCCTTTCAGAGTGCAGCCACTGTACTTCCCATCTCCAGGACTCAAGTCCGGCCTGCCGTTTCCCTGAACCCTTCATAAATGTTACTTTGCTCACACTCCAACAGCACGTCAAGTATTAAAAAACCTTTTTGTCTCCATTCACTCCTATAAAACAACCCTCACGCATGCCTGCTGGAAGTCCAAGCCCCTCGCACAAAAAAACCTCCTTTACCCCCTCCCTCCAACCTTTCCTAGGTTGGCCGTTTCCCACCCAGGCAGAGTGGGAAGAGTGTAAATATGTTATCAGCATTTGAAATTAAAAAAAAAAAAAAAAAAAAAAAAACTTTCACTTTATCGTGATTTTCACTTTACACCAGTATCCTAGAACCTAACCCGCTGTGTAGCAGAGCCAGCCTTTATCTGTCACTCAGGTAAGATTTGTATGAGAGAGTATGTCCTCTTATTCCATAATGTTTTAATTTAAGCTTGAAGGCTTTTTTTATAGATTGATGAAGATACTCATTAGATATTTACTATTTTCAAATGCATAGTAGTAGATTGAGCCGAGCATTTTTTATAATTGCATCATTGGTACTTCGTCCTGGCTTGGAGCTAAACTGATTTTGGGTTAAGGCTATTATGTTTGGTTATGAAGTTGTATGTTTATATTTTTTTCATAAAAATTTTAGGCAGTGAAGGCAAGTTTGAAATAGGCTTGTAATTACTCAATGTAGATTTGCATTTTTTTTACAATTACTCTGGTATCTTTACAAGTCATATGATTTTTTTTAAAGAATTAGTGAATGGTAAGTTTTTTCAAGCTAGTACATCATTTTATGTAAAGATAAATGCCCACTCTTAGCTAAGAGTCCCTGATGCATTAACCCTTTCAGTGTCAGTCCCATAATATGGCTTGAGAGCTGATTTCGGTCCCGTAATACTATGCCAAAATTCTAGCTCCTTCAAATCTGGTGAAAGAAAGCTGGTAGGCCTTCATATGAAAGAATGGGTCTGCATTATGCACACAGTGCATAATGAGGAAAAAAAACTCGACTGTTTTTTTGGTTTAAAACAGCGACTTTATGGTGTATTTTCATATGGTATTTATGATTGGTATTTTTGTTATCTTGATCTCATTTGATAGAATGTAAGATATATTACAGAAATGGAGAGATTTTGTTTGGGTTTCACGATGAAAAGTACCTTGAAATTGAGCTCAAAGTCCAGAAATGTTTGATTTTTGCCAATGTTCAAGAAAACAAATAATGTCACTGACCAATATGTGTCCAACTGGCTGTCTAATAAACAGTCACGAATGGGTTGATATTATTTATTTCAATTATTATAATGATGCAGCAAGAGTAATATAAGAGGGGCCTGGAGATGTGACTAATGAAAAGAGAAAATGTTTTTTTAGTGCCAGGAATGTTTTGCCTTGTTTTAAAAAATATATGTATATGTGGAGACAAAGGGGAAAGTATGAAAGTATTGTGGTACCAGCTCTCTTATATGGGTGTGAAGCTTGGGTTGTAAATGCTGCAGCGAGGAGTGGTTGGAGGCAGTGGAGATGTCCTATCTAAGGGCAATGTGTGGTGTAAATATTTTGCAGAATATTTGAATGGGGAAAATTAAAAAGTGTGGAGTTAATAAAGTATTAGTCAGAGGGTGAAGAGGGGTTTTTTTGAGGGGGTTTTGGTCATTTGAGAGAAGGGATCAAAGTAAAATGAATGGAGAGTGTATAAATCTGAAGGGAAAGGGAAAGGCGGGGTAGGGTCGTCCCAAAAAGGGTTTGGAGGGGGGGGAAAAGGGGGTTTTTAATGGGCGGGGGTTTGGACTTCCAGTAAGCGTGCGTGAGCATTTTAATAGGATGAAGAAATGAATGGTTTTTTTTCAAAGTTTATTCTCTATAAAATTACAATGTTAAATTTACAGATTTGGTTGTGTGGTTTAATGTAGTTAAATATGATTACAGAGTCCATAGAACGCCTGCATGGTGGGATTTCGGGCAGATTTAAATTTTAAATTCATTATTTTAAATTTTAAAATTATGAGGTAATTTGGGTTTTTTGGGCTAAGTGAAAAATACTATTTTGGATTTAGCAATGTGAATGCTTTTGTTTTGGCACAGTACATTTTTCAGTATTGGATTTCATGGGATTCATTTTTTTAAGATTGAGTTTAAAATATTTCTGTTTATGGTAAAAGGGTGAGTGGTGTAAGTGTAAACCCACCATGGTATTCTTTTTGGTATTTAGTTAGGGGGGGTTTACAGGGAGAAAAGATGTTTCAAATGGTTTTTTGAAGGTGGTGAATGTGTCTGCGTTCTAGAGTTCTAGGTGGGGTTTCCCAGATTTTGGGGGCCCTTTTGACATACATTGAAATTTTGTAAAGGTTTATGGAATGGGGAAGCTGAGATGTTTGTGTCTGGTGTTATGCCTGTGGGTTCTGTCACAACTAAAAGAAAGGTTTTAGGTCAAGGTTGATTTTGGGGTTTTAAAGGTCCTGTAATGTAGATTGACAGTAGTAAGTGTGGATGTACTAAAAGGGGAGAAGTTTGATCTGTGAAGAGGGGGGGGGTGTGTTGCCGGGGATGGGTTTTAGTGATTATTTTTACTGAGTTTTTTGGGTTATTATTTTTTTAGGTGTGTTCTGCGTTGCCCCCAAGCAAAAATAGCATAGGTGGGGTATGGAAATAAGTGAGTGGTATAGTTGAAAAGGGCTTTTTTGCGGCACTGTATCGATTTGGAGAGGACCAAAACTTTTTTTGGATATTTTTTTGGGGTTAGGTTGGATAGGGGTGCTGAATTCGGGGTTGTTGTAAAGGCCCTTGGAATTTCCCCTCATTATGTTGGAATTTAAAGGTGTTGTCGATTTTAAATTTTTAATTTGTGCATCCCCTGCCTTACCAAACAAAAATATGGTTTTGTCAGTTTTTAAGCGAAAGTTTTTTGGGCTGCGCCCAAGTCGTTTTTTGGGATCAGTCCTCTTTAACAATGGTTTTGAGGGTGGCAAGATTGGGTGAGAGATGAAAAGTCATGTGTCAGAAAAGAGAATGGGTTTAGGTTTTGGGGATAGTTTGGAAGATCTTTGATGTATAAGGAAGAGCAGGGGCCCAAGGACATTTCCCCTGCGGAACCCCTATCAAGGGGCCGTGTTGTTGATGTTTGGTTTTTAATGGTAAATATGATCCTATTAGTGGGGTAAGATTTGTAATAAGAAGGCTGGTTTTAAACCCGAATGGTAAAGTTTGTAGGTAGGATGTCGTTTTACTGTGTAAAAAGCTTTTCTTAGGTCAATAAAAATTTTATGGATACCCCCTTATTTTCAGTGCTGTGAAAAGCAGATCTAGCATTTTTATGTTTGCATTTAGTGCTTTTATTTTTCCAAATCCAAATTGGGGGGTTGAGTATGCTTTGTCTGTTATAAATGAAATAGTCCCCTGTGCACAAGTTTTCAAAGTTTTTGGTAGCAATGGTAAGTTTGATATTGGGCCCTTAGTTGTTTGTTGTGGGCACCACCTTTATGTTTTGGTGAAACCCCTTGCCATCTTGAGATTTTCGGGAAGGTGCTGTTTCTAGTGACTTGTTAAAAAGTAATGAAATTGCATGCTAAAGGTTGGGTGCTCGCTTGTACAGAAAGGTGGGACATTAGACAGTTTCCCCTGAGTTGTTTTTAAGTGACTTTATAATCTCGGGATTCCGGGGGGTCAGTTGGGAAAAGATAGAAGGAATTTGGGAAATTTCCCTTAGGTAGTCCCCGGCATGGGCATTAGTATGGGGATTTTATTGGGAGATTAGCCCTAGGTTGAGAAGAAGTCGTTTATCTTTTTAGCTGTGCATGGGATGTAGTGGTGTTTCATTGGTTTATTAGGCAATTTCTTTTTTTTTTTTTCAGTTTGTGGGCCCCCAAAATCTGAGAGAGTGTTTTCCAGGCTTTTTTATATCTCTTCTAGTGTCGTGAATCTACTGGAGTAGTATAGTTTTTTGGCTTTCTTTATTACTTTGGTGAGAACTGATAAATACTTTTTAAAAAATGTTCTTTGTGTTTAAGCCCTGTCAAATTTTCTTTTCATTTTGGGTGTTTCTTGTCAATGGTTTTTTCAGAAGGGGGTGCGGGTTACCATGGGCAACCAAGCCATTTGTTTGTGATCTGTTTCGTTTTTATAGGACAAGTTTTTTTGTGTAGTTAAGAAATTTTGTTAAGAAAAAATGTCTGTCCATCTAAATCCCATTGGCCTTGGAGATTTGTAGGCCAGTCAAAAAATCATAGGTCATTTGTGAATTTCCCTTTTTGAGGCCTGTAGGGAGTCTAAAGGGAGCTTTGTTTATTCAAGTGGTGTTTTTAATGTTGTGGAGGAAGGTAGGGTAGGGGTCCGTATTGCTTTTGTGATTATCCTGATTTAAGGGGGGTAGTATATTGGTCCATGTGGCTATTAGGGTTGCACTTGTCTCATGGCCGGGTTTGGGTTTTTAGTTATGTTGGATGAGAAGTTGTTGTTCATATTGGTGTTGAATCAGTTACGGGGCTGTCTCAAGTAACCCAAGGGTTGTGTTGAAGTCCCCATAAGAGAAGGTGGTGCTTATTCATTTGCTGTTTTTGTTGTGATTTTAAATTTCTTACAAAAAAATTTTGAGTGTTTGTTGGGGTTCCCGGTAAATGGCCCCGATAGTTATAGGTTTTTAAAGGTTTTTTTACAGTAAAATTAGCAAAAATGTATTCCCATATTCATCACTAAAGCAAGGGGTGTAATACAAGATTTTGGGTTTAAAAAGTAATAGATTGCAAACCCCCCCCCAATTTGGTTTGGTCTCAGTTGAATTGCTGTGACCTGGTGAGGGTAGAATATATTGTGTCCTGCTTAACCAGGTCTCAGAAAGAAAAATGCGGGAGAAGGGTGTCTTTAGGATTCAAGGAGTGCCAGGAGGTCATCTAGTGTTTGTTTAAAGGCCCTATTTGTAGTTAATACTGATAGGCTTTTAGCATTGTTGGATAGGGGTGGCTTGTGTGCTTGAAAAAAGGGCAGTTACTTTAAAATGGTTTTTTGTTTGGGTGTCAGTTTATGGGGGGTTTATTGGAGTTGGAGTTTATCTGGAGGGGTTTCCCGGGGGTCAAGCCCCCGCGGCCCGGTCGTACCAGGCCTCCTTTGGTCAGTGCCCCGGGATGCGCCCCACACCTTCGACAACACCCAGGTACCCATTTATGAGGGGAACATAGCAACGGTGGAAAAAAACCCGTCCAAGTTTCTACTCTGGCTGGGAATGAACCCGGGGCCCTCCCCGGTGAAGGGGGAGAGGTTAACCCCCGGGCCCACCAGACCCCCCCCCGTTTAGATCGGGGTCAAGTGATAATCATCATCTAGGTTTAAATTATGGTTATTTATACCCTGGTTATGTGTTTGAGTTCTAGTACTGAATCGTAGGGGTTTGGAAGTTTTGGATAATATTAGCTAAGTATTTTGGTCTATAGAGTTAGTCCACTACAATAATGAATTGATTTGTATTTTGTTGTGGAATGAATAAAGTACAACAGGGATAAAAATATAATATAAAAATACAAAATTTTAAAAAAAGAAAAAAGCTCTCACTTGTAATTGCATAAGGTCTAAATAATGTTTTTGGATCTTATTTAGCTAGAAGACTATAGTACAACCAGATTTAACTAAAAATATAAAAATACCAATTAAAAAAAAGCCAGTCTTCCCTAGTAATTCAAAATTTTTTCTAAATAATGGTTTTTGGGATTGACTATAGTACAATGGTTTTTAAATTTAAAAATATAAAAAAGGACAAGACTCTCAATTGTAAATTGCACTAAGGTGTTATAAAGTGTTTACAAGAATTAGGTAAACTAGATTTAAATTTACAAGATAAAAAATACAAGGTAAAGGAGCAAAGAAAAAAAAAAATAGAAAAAAAAAAAAAGTAATGAGGTAGTTGGTATATTGCAAAAGATGGTTAATGGGCCTTGAACAATAAATAATTTAAATATACATAATTGCAACCAAAATAGCATAGAAATTTATTTTTTATTATTTTTTTATTTATTTCCCCAAATTTGAGCACAATACAGAGGGACAAAAAAATAAGTAAGAGCAGCATGCCAAAGCCACTTTTACTTGCAAAGCATTCGGGTGGCTTTAAAAATTTAAATTACATTAACAAGCAATGATGAAATAGTATAAAAACATTAATGTAAAAAATTTTTATAAAACACAAAAAGGGTATTACAAAGAAGGTCATATGTTGCTTCAGTTAGGGATGTTTGTTAGGTAGTGTATTTTAAAAAAAAATAAAAATTAGATTTGGTTTTAGGGTTTTAAAATTTATGTATATAATTGTGAGAACATTTAAGATATCAAATTTATAAGGTTCAGTTTTTTTAATTTTTTTGGTTTTGGGTGAGTAAAAGATCTTTGAGAAGAGACTTGAATTTTATAAACGGAAAGGGAATTATAAAATAAACTTATAATGTAAAAAAAACAAAATTTAAATGGTACTTGCAATTTGGGATAGAGTTTGGGATAGGGGTTGACAGATCAAAAGTATAACTAGATTTAAATTGACAAAAAAAATTCACAATTAAAGTACCAAAAAAAATAATAGTAAAAAAAAACAATGGTAGTCTTGGTTATAATATGATAGTAAGATGGTAACGATCAAAGGGAAAAAAAGGTTGGAGTTTAAAATAAAATTGAAAAAATTTGGGAACAAAATGTTATGGGAAGTATAAAAAAATGTTTAATTACAAAAGTAAAAATTGACTGGTAGTAAATTGGTGTTTTAAAAAAAATTTTAGTAAGAATAATGATTCAAAAAAAAAGAAAAAGTAAAGTTTATTATTCAATATTGCAGGTGTTATAGTTGGTTATGGCAGACAAGGTAATTAAGAGTACTCTAAGATAGTAAATGTGGTATTAAAACGGTAAAAGGGAAACAGCAATAAAGTTATTAAAAAGTCAAAAATGTTAAGAGTAAATTGAAATTATAGTAAAAATGAAATTATTAATTTAGTAAGTAAAATCAGTTGATAGTATTTAAAAAAAAAAAGGTGTAATATGGACAGAGAAGTATCAAATTTAGCAAATTTTAAGCAAACATTAAATAAAAAAATTACATAAGGGACTTATGCTTCTAGTAAAAAACACAAAAAAAGGTAGTTGATTTTTTAATTACTAAAGGGTTTAAAAGAAATTTGAACAATAATGGGGCAAAACATAACTACACTCGTAGGCTTTAAGTTTGGGCATTGTTTATTATTTCTGTAAGATTTTATCCCCCGGAAATCGTGATAGTCATTCTCGCGTGATTTTGTACAGTTGATACATTTTTTTTTAAAAAGAATTTTCCCCTCCCGGTGAAAACATTGGTGTTTTTTGGTCGTTTTCTCCCGCTTAAGTTTTTGACTCTATACGGGGGTTTGACGTTTTTGGTAAAACACTCGTTTATGTTACCTCTTTTTTACTTTTAAAAGATGCAATAATTAGTCTTTTTTCCCGTCATGTGGTGGAATCTAAACATAAAAACTTTTTTACCAGGGATCCTAGTAAAAACCCGGCTTCTTTTATTTCGCTTGGTCAAAAACCTTGTTTGGTCCTTTTGATTTTGCAGAGTAAAATTTTTTTACGTTTGTTTGGTTTATATCACTGGGAAAAAAGTGGATGTTAACATTACTGCATCCCTGTTTTTCTTGTTCAGTTTTTTCTTCTTTGGGGAGCAAGAGCACTGAACTGGTTATCTAAATTTTTCTTCCATTTTTTTACTGCTTTCAACCTTTGTATTAAGGTATTTTTGTGGGTATGGCTTCTAACTGTTTGGTGTCTTGTCACAGTTTGTCATTCCTGGTGTTTTTAAATTTTGTTCAAGACTGAGGATTTTGTTCTCGAGTTGTGTCATCCGGTTCTTTTTTTGTTAGCGTCTCTCGAAGATTTTATTTTTAAAACTAAATTGGGACATGTCTTTAGGGATCTGGATCGTTGGTCATACCTGAAGCTATTTGTGGTTGAATCCGGGGGGAAAAGGGGGGGGAGGATGGGGGTGGCAGCCATTTTGTTGTTATTGTTGTGGTGTGCCTTGAGCGGTGGTGGTGGGGGTAGTTGCTGGGCCGGGGTCCCCCCCGGCTACACTTGTTGAATGTTATTTTTCGGTGTTTTTTGCTGGCGGTGCTGTTTCCTCTTAGATTGTGCCCCATTACTAAGGAAATTTTTTAGTTAGAAGTTTTAGTTATACAAAGCTTAGGGTTAGTTGTTGGCTGGCGCGGGGGGGTTCTTTCGGTTTGTGGGCAGTCTTCCTTTTATCTCTATTATTTTCGATTTGTAGGTTTTTCTGTTGGGAATCTTTGGTCATTTTGGGGCATGTTGGGGTTTTGCAGTTTTGTTGTAACTAGGTCATCTAGGAGTTTTGGGAGCTTATGTTGGAGAAAAGACGGGGCTTGAAATCGCTGTGCCGCGTAATCGGGAGTATTAGGGGGATAAACATATAAGGTTGGGTAAAAAACAAAATGGGGGGGTTGGATTGAGTGGGACTTGCACTCAGTAAATAAAATTAAAGAACATAAAAATGGGGGAAAACTGCAGAAAACTACTGGGCCCTACAAGGCAGGTCATTATCAAAACCACCCTACCCCAAAATACCCCGAATTTACTCCCGTTTGTCAGGCCAAGTCAGATTACTTAAGAAAATAAAGGGGGAACATGCAGCAGGCCCGTTTTCCCATGCTAGACAATGCTTTTACAATCCATCCCCTAACAGAATATTTTCCCAACCCAATTTTCAATTCTACCCCCAAAAATAAGGTTTTTAAATCTTTAACTCGTTCAAGTCCCACCATATTAACCCCCCCTCACTGTTTTATTTACCAACCCAAAAATCAAACACCCAAGTTTTAGCCTCAACAATCTACTACAGATGTTCCACTCATCAAAAACCCCATTCCCAAACCAATACAGACTTTCCTTATCCTTTCTGAATTAACCCTTTTCTAATTTTTAATCCCTTATTATGGGTTCTCTCTTGGGAGAAAAATCCTCAAGACCTTACAATATCTCCCCTTTTTAATACCCATCTTCTACTTTCACATTTGATCACATTCCCTCATTCTTTGCTAACAATGAATGTAATTTAAGGGGATTCAACTTTTCATAAAAAGATTTTTTAATGCTATGTATAATTTGGGATTCTACTGATGTTTTTTAAAAAATTTATTCCATTCTGTCTATGGAGCCAAACTGAGCTGCGTAATCTAGGTGAGGCCTTTTTAAAGATGTATAAAGCTGTAATATAACCTCAATAGCCTCAAAAGCTTTACTGAAGAAAGTTAATAAATTAGTTAGTCAAGAACAGCCTCTCGTGAATCCATGCTGAGTATCATTAGTCAGATTATACAGTGGAACCTCAAATATTGAACTTAATCCATTTCAGGAGCTAGTTCTAAATTCGAAAAGTCTGAGAAGCGAAGCAATATTTCCCATAAGAAATAATGGAAATACAATCAATCCGTTCCAGAAACCCAAAAATATTCACACAAAAAAAAATACATTTTATAGAGATGAATTACAGTTTTACATACAACAAATATAGTGTTCAATTATGTATTAATAAATGTAAAGAAACATATAAAATAAACATTTTTACTTACCTTTATTGAAGATTGGTGATGGCATCTGGAAGATAGGGAGGAGAGAGGGAGTTGGGGTTAGTGTTTTGGAAGGAGAATCCCCTCCATGAGGACTTCAGGTATCAAAGCGCACTCTGGGGTTACTTCCCTTCTCTGTCTTTTAATGCCACCAGGACCAGCTTGAGAGTCACTGGACCCCTGTCTCACAAAATAACTGTCCACAGTCCTCTGTTTCTGGCGCCTCTTTAAGATTTCCCTAAAATGGGACATGGTTTTGTCACTGAACTTGTTGCAAAGTGTATGCCACTATGCTTCTTAAATCTGTCAAACCAGCCTCTGCTGGCCTTAAATTCACTATCAGCACTGATTCCAGGAGTTTTCTGTACCAGATTGGCATGTAACTTCCTTGCCTTTTTGCAAAAAATGGTCTCTGAAACACTATCACCTGCCATCTCTTTATCCTTGATCCACACCAGCAACAACTTCTCAACCTGATCGATTGTCTGCCTTTTTTTGGTTAGCATATTAACACCTTTCGCAACATCAGCTTCCTTAATTTGTTCTTTCTTTGCCAGTATAGAACCGATGGTTGACTTGTTTTTCCCATACATCCTGGCAAGCTCAAGTCTCACACCACTCGTACTTCTGTATTATTTCCTTCTTCACATCTATGGTGTTTCTCACTTTCTTTACCACAGGGGTACTACTAGTAAGTTTCTTTGGGCCCATGGTAGCTTATTTCACAGTCCCACAAGCACTAAACACAATTAAATAATCGTAAAATGTTTGAATGAGAGTGCAGGTTAGTGTTCACTCAAGCATCAACAAAACCAGACTGGCTCACGGTGCCTGTGCGGGAAAGCGGACAGAGCAGGCTGCTGGACAGGTCCGGTACCTGGCAGTTCGAAAATAGGGGCGGAGTTCGATAATAGGGGCAAAGTTGGTTCGAAAAAAGAGGTCGATTTTCGAAGAGTTTTTATAAGTGATACGTTGGAAATTTGAGGTTCCACTGTACTTATCCAGATGGTTCTTATAATCTTGGCTATAACTGACTCTAGTAATTTGCTGACAATTGAGGTCAGGCAAATTGGGCGGTAATTTGAAGGTAACTACTTGTCCCCATGCTTTGAAAAATAGGAATTAAATTAGGCATCTTCCACATATCAGACACTACACCTGTTTGAACAGATAAATTAAAAATATTAGCTAATGGTTCACAGAGTTACATTTTGCATTTTCTTAAGAACCCGTGAAAAAAGCTCATCAGGACCCGGTGATTTGTTTTGTTTCAGTTGGTCTGTTTGTGTTCATAACCACTTCACTAGTGACTGTGATGTTACATAATTTACATTCTTCAGGCCTACTATAAAAATTAATTGCTGGGATATTGTTAGTGTCGTCTTGTGTAAAAACCGAGGGAAAATAATTATATAAAATTGAGCACATTATCTCTCTTTTTGTCAGTAAGATGCCCTGAGTTATTTTTAAGGGGACCTATCTTATCCTTAACTTTTGTTCAATACACGCTCTGTCATCTCCGATCATCCTTTGTACCTCTATGGCTCCCGTATCCCTGAACGTGATAGTCAGGTTTCTGGGCCTCCTCTTTGACCGTAGGTTATCCTGGAAACCTCACATTACCTCTCTGAAGGCAACTTGTCACAGCCGGCTGAACCTTCTTTAAAAACCCTTGCTCATCTTTCATGGGGAGCTGATCGTCGAACTCTCCTTCGCCTACATTCCACCCTCATTTTATCGAAACTTGATTATGGTGACCAGATCTATTCAGCGGCCTCTCCTGCTACTCTCTCTAGCCTTAACCCCATTCATCACCAAGGATTACGTTTATGCCTTGGTGCTTTTCGCTCTTCCCCTGTTGAGAGCCTCTATGCAGAAGCGAACGTTCCATCCTTATCCGATCGCCGTCATGCCCATTGCCTTCACTACTATGTATGCTCTCATTATCTCCGCAATCCTTCCATTTATAGAATGGTCACTGATATTAGTAGACATTCTTTATTTGTCTGCCGCCCTTCTCTCTTCGCCTACATTCGCTCTTGTCTTCTCTTCAATTACCATCTTTCTATGTCATGTAGCATCTCACTTTTCCCTACCCCCCTGGGAAGTTCCAGCTGTTTGAGTCTGTTCTTTCTCTCTCCCTTGCTCGAAAGCCCAACTGCCTACGGTCGCTTCCCACTCTCTTTTTCTTAAGCACTTCAACTCTCATTCTCATGCCATTGCAGTGTACACAGATGGCCCTAAGTCTTCTGACTGCATAGGATTCGCAGCAGTGTTTCCGGACAGCGTCGTACGAGGGCATTTACTATCTTCGGCTAGTATTTTTACTGCTGAATTGTATGCCATTCTTGCAGCACTTATCCGTATTGCATCTATGCCTGTGTCATCATTTGTGGTTGTATCAGACTCCCTTAGTGCTTTACAGGCTATACAGAAATTTGATACACCTCACCTCTTAGTCCTCCGTATCCAACTTTGGCTACGCCGCATCTTTACCAAGCAAAAGATATTGTTTTTTGTTGGGTCCCTGGTTATTTTGACATACAGGGCAATGAACAGGCAGACACTGCTGCGCCGGTCAGCAGTACATGACCTACCATTTCATTAGAGGTATCCATTTATGACTATTTTTGCTGCAATAGCTACCCACCTTCACACCCGTTGGCAACAGCGTTGGTTACTATGCTCGGTAACAAACTTCAATCTATTAAACCGAGTATAGGTTACTGGCCGTCTTCTTGTCACCAGTGTCGAGGTGGGAGACTACTCTCTCCCATCTTCGCTTTGGCCATACTCGTCTTATTTCAATGGATATCTCATGGAGAGGCACCCTGCTCCTCTCTTTTGAGAATTGTCAGGCTCCATTATCAGTCAGCCACATTGTTGGACTGCCCACTTTATCAACGAGCACGCAGAATTTACCTCCATCGCCGTCTTCGCTCCGCTGCTCTCTCTTTACCTTCCCTTCTCGCTGATGGACCCAGCTTTCATCCGGGCTCTCTCATTGACTTTTTGACAACAACTGACTTACTTCACAAACTCTGATGCCTTCAGCCTTTTCTACCTCAATCTCTTGCTACCCTCTACCCCGCACTATCCCCTGCCCCGCTGTTTTCTGTAACTTATGATCATCCCTCCCCCCTTCTGCCGCCCAGTACCCTCGCTTCCTTCCCTACCCTGCAGCGCTGTATAGCCCTTGTGGTTAGCGCTTCTTTTTGATTATAATAATAATAATTGTTCTATACACCTGGAAAAAACTTTTTGGGTTAGTTTTTTAAATCCCTAGCAACTTTAATTTCGTCCTCCCATTTAGCTTTTTTATCCCCTTTTAAATGTGCCTCTTATTGTCAATATACTGATTCATAAGATGACCCTCAACTCTTTTGATACACCTATAAATTCCTTTCTTCTGCCCTAAAAGATATTTGAGCCTTTTTATTCATCCATTTTTTGGGGCATTTCTATAAGATCTAATTTCCTTATATGGATAAAATGTCCTTTGGGCAGCATGTATTGTGTTAAGAAACTGTCATACTGATAGCTCTCTTCGTTTTCCACAGTCAAAGAAAGCGTTCTCTAAACCCATTGTAATGTGCTAAGCGAAAACCTGGGACCATTATGAATTAAACCCTACATCATACTTCCATTCAGTGCTAAAGATAAATTTATTTGTGATCGCTTGTGCCTAGTTCCTCTGTAATTTCTAAAAATTTTTAACGAGAGTTCCCTTTTTGCCAGAACCAAATTAAGGAGGTTATTTCCCCTTGTAGGCTCTGTCACAAACTGCTTCAAAAAAAATCCTGAACTACTTCTAAGAAGTCGTTAGTTTTCAAAATTCCCCAGAAAGAAATTCCAATCTTTATGACAAAAATTAAGTCCCTAGAATTGTCCCATTATCGTCCCTTGGGGCCCTTTAAAAATTTTTCCCCCCAAATGGGTAGTCCCCCTTTGGTCCCTATCATGGGGTGGGGGAATTATATCACTCAAAAAATAAAAAATTTTTTTCCAGCACCTCTGAAAATTCTATCTAAACATTTTTGTATGTGCTACTTCAGACTTAAACCTGTTTTTATGCCACATTTCAAGGGTCTCTGAACATACATTCCCAAACCCCAAACCCCCCTTCCCAATCTTCTATCTACTTTCCCAATTTTAAAGCCCCTAAATTGGGGACTTTCCCCAGGCATTTTTCGACTTTTTAAATTTAAAACCACGACTTGGTTTGGCAAAAACATCAGTTTTACCTCCCTAGCAACTAATCTCAACTCGCCATCTTTTCCCTAGCACTATGGTATTAGCATAATATTTATATAAAGACCCTCATTTTTTTTCCCCTTTTCCTGCAAATTTTCTTTTTTCTACTAAACCTTTTTTACTGCCCTTGTCACTTAGGCCACGGGCCCATTCCAAAAACCACCCATTCTCCCTTTTACTTTTTTCCTCTAAATTCATAATATTATTTAAAAACACGGGACTTCCCGGGTTTTCCCGCCAAAACTCATGCCACTAACTTTTCCCTATTTTAAAAAAGTCTTAACACCCCCTCCAGTGAGTTCCCCAGTGTGCCACCCCAGACCTAGAAAAAGTGAACCCCATTCCGGGATACAAAAAATTTCGCCATAGAAGAGGCCCCCGCTTGTAAATGAATATTACCGTTTTTTCCCTTACAGTGTTTGTCCAGTCAAAATTTGGGATCCAATTCCCCCGGGACAACCATTCTTTTCCAGCCCCTTTTCCCTTTGGGAAAAATCCCTTTATGTAAATGGTTCCCCCCCTTTCCCTCCTAATTATCTGTTTGCTGACCTATACCGCAAAATTGGGTCCTCACCCCTATCTCTCCCCAACATCGTTGCCTCCAGCCCCGAACAGAAAATAGGATTCCCCCATTCCCCTCTCATGATGTCATCCAGAAACAATACCCTTTCATCCCTGCCCCGGGAAAAACAAAACCCTCTGTCTCCTACTCCTATCCTTAAAGGGGAAAAGGGGCCCAATCCATGTAACAAACCCGGGCTACCCCCCAACAACGTTTTTGCCTTCCTTGGTGTCTTTTGTCGTGATTTTTCCCCCATTTGTTGTTTTCGAAACTTAGAAAAAAACAGAGAATTGGTTCGATGTTTCCACAACATTTAAAACATAAGAAAACATAAAAAATTGGAAAGGAACCAAAAACCCTTCCCAAAAGGGCCCCCCCCAAAGGGGCCCCTAAACCCAGCCCCCCCTTTTTTCCAAAAAACCTCCCCCAACTCCCCAAAAATTTCCCCCCCCCCCCCCCCCCCCCCCCCCCCCCCCCCCCCCCCCCCCCCCCCCCCCCCCCCCCCCTACCCTCGATCACCCTACTCGGAAGATTGTTCCACGCATCCACAACCCCCTTGTTAAAAAAACCAGTACTTGCCTGCCCTTTTCTAAATCAAAATTTTAAATCCAACTTAAACCCCAAAATTTCTGGTTTCTTACCTGGTTAAAACCCCTTTCAGTACTTTTTTTAAATCTCCCTTTTTTATGCCTTTTCCACCCAAATTTAGTGTTTTATTTTTTCCCTCATTCAAATGTCTCTCCAGGATTTGTTTTATAATAATAATAATCCAAGAGTGGAGATTTAAGGCTTTAAAGTCTTTCTTCATAGGGGAGATTCTTTACACAGTAAATTTTTTTAGTCATTTTTCTCTTATGTTCCCCAAAATGAGGGGTTTTTCCCACCCTGTAGAAAGGGGAAAACCAAAACTGGGGGTGGGCATAATCGAAATGAGGCCTCACCAGTGATGTATAGACTGTAAAATAATTTTAAAGATTTTTTGTTACTTATATTTCCCCTTGAAAAAATCCTAGTAATCTTTTGGGCCCTTGTTGTGCACATTTAGGCACTGCTGTTTTGGGGCTTTAGTTTTTCTGCTTCCCAAAGACTTGGGAGTCTTTTTTAAACATCTGTATGTTTAAGCTTTTTCCCTTCCCCCCTATTTTATATTTCCCGAGGGGTTATTTTCATTCCAAAGTGATAGTACCTTACACTTATCCCTTTGGGAACTTCACCCTGCCTTTTTTTGAGACCAAGACATTAATTTTTTAAATCCCCCGGATTTCATTGCAAACCTTCTGGGAATGAATCATATGGCCTATCTTTGTACATAAACAAATTTGCTCATGTCATTTCCAACCGTTCTCAAGGTCATTAAAAAATTATGAAAAAGGGAAGGGGGGCCCCTAAAATGCCCTTGGGGAATCCCACTATTTGACAAACCCCCAAATTAAATTTTTTTTGCCCCCCTTTAAGGGAAAAAAACTCTGCTTTCTATTGGTAACCAGGCCTCTATCCATGTTAGAACTTTACCTCCTATACCCATGAGCTGCCATTTATTTAAAAAGTCTCTTGTAAAGGGACCTTGTCGAGGCTTTCCCTAAAATCCTTTTAAAAAACAAAAACATATTTTTAAAATCACTTTTCTACTGCCTCATCCCTTTCCATTGAAGAACGTGGGTTTAAATAATTCAGCAATAATTGTTTTTTAAAAAACTTGCCCACTTTAGAAATCAGGCTTAAATGGATGGTAATTTGAAGGATTGGCCCTTACCCCGGGATTTAAAATTATGGGAACCACAAAAAGCCATCTTCCACAACTTGGCAACAACACCAGAAAAGGAGGGGAGGGCCATTAAACACAGCTGTTAGGGCCTGACAAAATTCCATCTTGAAATTTTTTAAGCACCCTGGAAAAAATTGTGGGGGCCCCCCGGGGATTTTAATTGCTTCATTTTTGTCTATCTTTTTGATAACCATGTCCCTCGTACAGTAATTTATTTAAATTTGAATTTTTTTCAAAAAAACTGAAAAATTTGTTAATTTCGGGGAATCTCTTTAAAAGTCCCCTATGTAAAAACGGGACAAAAAATAGTCTTTAAAAAAGGGGAACACTTTTCCCAAATTTCATATCCACCCGCTTCCATTCCCCTTTTTTTCAGAAGTCCTGCTTTTTTCCTTCCCCTTTTTGTATATACACTGAAAGAGCCTTTTTTGGATTGATCTTTGATTCATTACAACTGTAATCTCAGTCACTTTTTCCCTTTTCCCAAAACCCCCTTTTGTATTTTCCCTTTTAAAGGGCTAAAACATATTGGTCAGTAAGGTTAACCTTCCTTTTCTAAATGCCCTAAAAATTTCCCCCTTTTTTTCCCTAGTAGATGCTTTAGCTTCCTTTTAAACCCATTTGGGATCATTATTCTTTTTCTTTTTTTTCTCCTGGGGAATGTAATACTCTGAGAAACGGTGTCCCCTAAGAAAAAAAAAAAAAAAATGCAGACCCCTTTCGTAATCATAATTTGATCACCCGTCAAAAAGATACTTAGCTAGGTAACTTCAATCTATTTTTAGACGGGGGTTTTCCCCTAAGTCTTTGTAACTGGAAATTTACGAAAATCGGGGTTTTTTACTGTATTTTCATTATTCTTGAAATTCCCGGGTTTTTTAAAAGTGAGGGAAATTTGTGACCCAACTTGCACCAAGCCCTTCAGTGGTCTTCCAAAATTTATTTCCGAGTGTTTCCTTTTTTTTGACTTTTTCCTGGATCTTCGTTGATTCAAACCCTCCCATTCTTCCTCTTGATCCTTAATTTTGGGTTCCCAAGTTTTTCCAGCCACTGCCATTTCCCTTTTTTGGGTTTGGTTTCCCAAACAAAGGATTACTGTGTATTTTTTGTTTTCCTCAGTCTGTTGCTGTATCTCAAGTTTACCCAAATCCTCATTTTCCCTTTGGGCTGCTGGTAGAGTTCCCTCAAGGGGGGACATTTTTGTTTAGATTCACAGAGAGCACACAAGACACATTTTAACAGATTTAAGTACATTTCACCACAGAGACTGGGAATTTAAAACCCTTTTTATGCACACACACTGCTTTCTGTCTGTGACCATGACTTAAAATCCATGGAGTGTTTTTCCCCAAAAAATCCCAAAGAGCTCCACTTATTTTAACGGGTCTTTGGTCAGTATTTCTAAAAAAAAACCTTTTTAAAAATCTAAAAAAAACAATATAAAGTTTTTTATCGCGAAAAAATGGCTTCCCGGGGAATCCAGGGCTGAGTTTATTAATAAAGATTATGCTTATCCAGATGGCTTCTTAAAAATCCGGGCTGAAACGACTCTAGAAATTTTGGCCTAAAAATTGGGGTAAAGGCTTATTGGAGGGTATAAATTGGGAAAATTTATAATGAACCCTTTTCAAACCAAAACACGGATGGGGATAGAACCCCCCGATCAGAGAGTCTCAAGCTCCAGACCGTCCCCGTTAGCCCCTGAGCCCCTAGCCACAATTAAAAATTCATCCAAAATAGGTAAAAAAAAAGGCACAATTTCCGTGACTGAAAAGATACACAAATAACCCGCACATAAAAGAGGGGAAGCTTTCGACGACGTTTCGGGCCCACTTGGACATTTTACAAAGTCACACAAACCCAAAAAAAGGGGCGGACGGCTACAAAGGAGGAAGAGGTGGTTTGGGGGTGGGGGTGGTTGAAATAGATACAAGGAAATTGGTATATAAAACCAACAAGTGAAATTTAAAAATACATGCGCAAACACCCGGGCCCTCCCCATCGTAGACGTTTTGCCCTCCAGCCAGCCCTGAATGGGGAAAAAGTCCCCAACAAAGGAAACCGACGCCGCACATGCCCTTTTTTCATCATAGTAGTAGTAGCAGTATAGTAGTAGTAGTAGTAGTGAGGTAAAGTATGGTAGTGGGAGAAGTTGGGGGAAAAAGGGGGACAAGGTAGTCAAAAAAAAAGGAAGGGGAGCACTGCAAAAGGCTAGGTGCCCACAGAGGGGGAGCAAGCGCAAGAGGGGGCGTGAAAGGGGAAGTTGGGAAATAAAGAAGGAACAGAAACACGAGACAGAAGAGGGGAAAAACAACCCAGAGGAGAAAAAGGAAAGAGAAAAGGGGGAAAAGGGAGAAGAAGAAAAAGAAAAAGGAAAAAAAAGGGAGTCAGGTTTTAAATCCAAAGGGTGTTCTGAGGTTTGGGGCTTTTTTCAATGTATGGGGGAGGAAGGCAGCTAAGAGATGAAGCCAGGGGTAAAATTCATACAAGGGGAAAATTGTGTAATTTGAGAGGACTCAAATAGACGGCGACTGTTCGAGTTGGGAAATAGGGAAGACAGTTTTTTGCAGAAGACCATTTAATAGGAAGGCTATGATTTTGACGTGACAGAAAAAGCATTGTTTTGTGTCCCGGTAAACCTAACACTATTTTTGGTCCCCCAAGTCTGTCAGAAAGAGATCGACCAGTTTCTCCGAAGTATTTAAGAGGCCAGGAGGAGCAAGAAATAGAATAGACCCCCAGGGAAAATCTGTAAGGGAGGGGGGGTATTTAACGAGATTAGTGCGAAGAGTGTTTGTCGGTGGAAGGTAAGCTTTTAAGTCTAAGGGGCGGAGAGAATTGTTGGATTAGAAAAAACCGGAAATGTTTGGGGAAAGGGAGAGGATAGAAAGTTCCCAGGAGTAGAGAGTTTGGGAGAGGAAAAAATTACATTTAGCACGGAGAGGGGAGAGTCTATGAAATGGGGGAAAGGGGAGCCAAAAACGGGAAAAAAGAATTAGGGAAAAGTTGGGAAAATTTCCCGTGGAAGGAAATGAGGACACAGATGCGGAGGGCATGGGGGAAAGAGGGAGATAAGAACACTTTTTTTGACGGGGGAAACACGATAGGGGAAAAATAGTGAATGGGCAGCCACTGTGCATAGGTTTTTTGGGAAAAAGGAGAAGGAAAAACCTGTAAAACCTTTAGCCGGGGGGAAAAAATAATAAAGGGAAAGGAAGCCCCCCCCCGGGTTTTGT
This sequence comes from Cherax quadricarinatus, assembly GCF_026875155.1. NCBI lineage: Eukaryota > Metazoa > Arthropoda > Malacostraca > Decapoda > Parastacidae > Cherax > Cherax quadricarinatus. Next base: position 5,196,914 of record NC_069435.1, on the reverse strand, counting down.
TTTCCCTTCAGCCCCTTTAAAACTTAATGGAAAGGGGCAAGGATTAATTTTGATTTTTTCAAGAAAAAAGGGTTTTGGAAAAAAAAGGGGGTCATGAAGCCCACAGAGCAAAGATGTCCCTCCACATAGCGAAGCCAGAAATGAAGGTTTTCACTCGAGAGTAGGGAAAAAAAACATCTCGAAAAATTTTTTCCATGTTAAAAATTAAGGACAGGAAGAAAAAGGAGGGGCCCTAGCCCACACTGAAGGTTTGAGAATAATAAAATTTTCCCTTGAAAGGAAAAAGGAGTCCACCCCCCACAGGCGGATAAGATCAAGAAAGACTCAGTAGGGAAAGGGAGATGTAGGAAAACCCCTTCCCTGGGCCCCTTTTCTCTCTAAGGAAATCAGGACATCAACAAGAGGGGCATTGGGTGAAGAGGGGCTCTAACCCCCTTTTCCTTCCAAGGGGGAAAAATTATTCCCCAAAAACCCTTGGTGGTTTGCTATGGGCTCTCCTCTCTTTTCCTTCCTTGTTTAAACTTTACATGGAATACTTCGAGACGTTCTTCTTCCACTCTAATGTGCAACCTTTACTCGGGGTCCACTATGTGGATGAATCTTTGCTCTGTGGCCCCCTGACTCCAGTCTCTTTTCCCAAACCCTTTTTTTGAAGCCTTAAAAATCTTTCCCCTTTTCCCTTTTTTTTTAAAGCATTTCCCCATCTGTGATCCTCAGTTCCTTCCAGCAAAAAATTTCCCCTCTTTATAATTCATTTTCCCCCTTCCTTTTCTTTCCCCTTTCCCCTTTCATAAACCCTTTTCCCTCTCACGGGGCTAAACATAATTTTTTCTCTCCCAAACCCCACTCCTGGGGAAATCTTTTTATCCTCTGCCTTCCCACATTTCCGGTCTTTCTAATCTCAACAATTTTCTCCCTCCTTAGACCTCAAGCTTACCCTTTTTACCCGGGCTTAAAAACTCTTCACACCCAATCTCTTCATACCCCTCCTCCCTTAAAAGATGTTTTGGGTGTTTCTCTTTTTTCCCTTTTTTTTTTTCTCCCCGTCCTCTTCAAAATTTTTGGGGGAAACTGGTCGACTCTTTCTGACAGACTTAGGGAGCACAAAAATATTTAGGCTTGCCCACACTAAAAAATTTCCCTTTTCTGTTCCCCGCAAAAGGGTCATAGCCATCCTATTTACTGGCTTCTGCTAAAAAATGGCTTCCCTACTTCCAACTCGAAAGTCGCCGTCTAGTCGAGTCCCCTCTAATTTCACAAATTTCCTTGTATGAATCTTTTCCCTGGCTTCGGGCTCTGTAGATGCCTTTCCCCCCCACTCATTGTAAAATGCTCCAAACTTCAGAACACCTTTTGACTTTAAACCCGACTCCTCTTTTTTCTTTTTCTTTTTTTTCTTTTTCCCTCTTCCCCTTTCCTCTTTTCCCCTTTTTCCCTCCCGGGGTTTTTCCCTTTTTTCTCTTTGGGCTCGTGTTTCTGTTCCTTCTTTTTTTCACCACTTCCCCTCCCACGCATCTCTGTGCACTTGCCCCTCCCTCTGTGGGCAAACCCAGTCTCTTGCAGTGCTCCCCCTTTCCCTTTTTATTTAAATGGTTTTGTCCTCCTTATTCCCCCCCTACACTATACTACTACATACTACTTTCTAAACTACTAACTATACTATTTCTATACTATACTAAAATTACTTAACTAAACTACTATACTATACAAATACTTAAATATATTCACTACTTAAATCTTTCTACTATTCTACTACTACTATTTTCTACTACAAATATAAATACTATACTACTACTAAATACTACTACTAATGATGATGAAGATTAAATTTAAGGGCACGTGCCCGGGTCTGGGTTTTCTTTTTTGCGGACGTTTTTGCCAACCAGTGGTGGGTGGGTGGCGAAACAAACTACGATAGCGATGCCCGGGGGTTTCGCATGTATCTTATTTCATCTTGTCGGTAATATATACCATTCTTGTACTTTCTATACCACCACCTTTGCTGCTTTATTTTAGCCATCCTGCTCCTCTTTGGTTAGGTGATTTGTAAAAAGGTCCCAAATCGGACCGAAACATTGTCCCTAAGCTTTTCTCTTTTAGGGGGGGTTTTTTTTCAAATTTAAAATTTATTCTCTAAAGGGTTTCCCAATTTCTGATTTGCCCAAAATTTGGGTTTTTGTGGGTTTTTTCATGTAGTAAATAATAATTTTCAGAGTGTAACCCCTAGAACACCTAGCCCTGGGGTAGGCATTTCGGGCAGGAAATTAAATTAAAACCCTTTAAATTTAAAAAAAATTACAAAAATTTTGAGGTAAGTTGGTATTAAGGCTAAGTGACTAAATACTAGTTTGTGAGTTTTTGCAATGTGAAAGCTTTTGTTTGGCACTATACATTTGTTTCAGTTTTGGAGTATCCACAGGGCCAAAATTAAGCCCAGTTAAAATTCATTTTTTTTGAAATTTAATTGATATTTTGTTTATGGTCAAAAGGGTGAGGGGAGTGTAAGTGTTAAACCCCCAGGTGGTATTCGGGGTAATTGTTGACAGGGTTTTATCAGGGAGAAAAAGATGGGTTTTTTGATGGTATTTTGAAGGGGGTGAAAGTGTCCCCGCAAATTTTTTGAAAATTTAGGTAGGGTGTTTCCCCGATTTTAGGGGCCTTTGACATACATTGAATTTTTGTGAAAAGGGTTTTGTCGGACACGGGGAATGTCCCTAGAGGGGTATTTGTGTTGGTGTTGTGCCTGTGGGGGGTTTTGTCGGGAACTACAAGAAAGCGTTTTAGGTCAGGTTAATATAGGAATTTAAGGCCTGTAGATGTAATTTTCACAGTGTAAGGTGGATTTCGGAAAAGGGGGTAAGTCAAAACCTTTATTTATGAGGGGGGGTGTTGCCAGGGATGGGATTTAGTGATTATTCTTACTGTGGCTTTTGTTGGGTTATTATTGGCTTTAGGTGTGTTGCTGCAGTTGAGCCCCAAGCACAGATAGCATAGGTGAGGTATGGATATATAAGTATATGGATGTATAGTGTGAGAAGGGCAGTTTGTGACACGTAGTATCGTATCTTGGAGAGGATCCCAACTGTTTTGGATACTTTTTTGGTTATGTGTTGGATATGGGTGCTGAAGTTCAGGTTGTTGTCGAGGTATAGGCCTAGGAATTTGCCCTCATCAATGCCTGGCAATTAGAGTGTTGTCGATCTTAATGTTAATTTGCGCATCTCCTGCTCTGCTACCAAGCATAATGTAGTAGGTTTTGTCAGTGTTAAGCGTAAGTTTATTGGCTGTCATCCAAGTCAATATTTTGATCAGCTCCTCATTAACAATGGTGTTGAGGGTGGCAAGATTTAGGGTGAGAGATACATAAGTCGTGTCGTCAGCAAAGAGAATGGGTTCAGGTGTTGAGATACGTTTGGAAGATCATTGATGTATATGAGGAAGAGCAGGGACCAAGGACACTTCCCTGCGGAACTCCAGTATCAAGTGGCTGTGTTGTTGATGCTGTGTCTTTAACCCTTTGAGGGTTTTCGTCGTACTAGTACGTCTTACGCGTAGGGGTTTTTGACGTACTAGTACTCATAAATTCTAGCGACCTCAAATCTAGTGGGGAAAGCTGGTAGGCCTTCATATGAAAGAATGGGTCTATGTGGTCAGTGTGCACAGTCTAAAAAAAATCCTGCAGCACACGGTGCATAATGAGAAAAAAAAAACTTTTTCCATTTTTTTTTAATAAATCAGCGACTTTGCAGTGTATTTTCGTATAGTATTTATTGTTGTATTCTAGTTTTCTTGGTCTCATTTTATAGAAAGGAAGACATATTACTGAAAATTGAGATGATTTGACTGGTTTTACAATGAAAGGTGCCTTGAAATTGAGCTCAAAGTAGCAGAAATGTTCGATTTTTACCAAACTTCAAAAGTAAACAAATCGTGCCAAGCGTGCAACACGTCAACTGGTGAGTATAATATTCTTTAACAAGTGCACCAATAATATTTATACCGTTTTTTACACTAATGCAGTAGTCTGCATAACAGTAAATCTTATATTTTTTGTGAGAATAAAAATTCCAAAGTGAAAGCAAAAGAATATAAGAGGGGCCTTGAGACGTGACTAATGACTAGAGGAAATGTCATTTTAGTGCCAGGAATGTCTTTCTTGTTTATTCTGGACCCTATTCCGAAATTGGCATTTTTTTGAAAATTTGTGTGAAAATTTGGGCAAAATTGCTAAATTCTGCCCACCTTTTTACTGGATAGTTTGAATTTATAAAGGGGTGGTTTCTTGCACCCCTTCGATAGAAAAAATGGATTTAAAAAGCCGAAATATTCATTTTTTTTGTCGACTAGTACAGTGAAATTGGCCGAAAATGGGGCTCAAAGTGGGAAAAATTTCGCCGATGCGTAAACATCGTCGAGCCCTCTAACTTTGGGAGAGCATAATTCCGTAAGTTTTCTATCAAATTCAAACTTTGGTGTCTTTTATAAATCGGGAAAAAGATTCTCAAATCTTTCATAAGAGAAAAAATTTTTTTTTTTTTTTTAAATTTGGCCGACCCTGAGAACGAGTTTCGGAGAGGGCCTGTCGACCCTCAAAGGGTTAATGGTGACATACGATACCTATTAGTAAGGTAAGATTTGAAATAGCAAGCGCATGGCCTCTTATACCAAAATTTGGTCAAGTTTTGGAGTAGGATGCCGTGGTCTACTGCGTCAAAGCTTTTCTTAGGTCAATAAAAATTCCTAGTGGATATTCCTTTTTTTCCAATGCTGTGTAAAGCAGATCTAGCATTTTTATGATTGCTTTTTTTTGTGTATCATCCAACTAGGTATATTTCTAAACCATAGGAAGGTTAGCGTAGCACCACTGTGACCACAAATGCAAGTTTTTACAGATGAATCTCCAGCTAGTGTGGCCGTGACGAACTCTAGCTTTAGTTTGGAGTTTTGAGACTCTGATCGTGGATTCTACCCCATCCGTGGAAATGGTTTATTGGGCGTTAATTTTGATGGAAATTTGACTTGTCCCCTGCTTTAAAAATAGGAATTACATTAGCCATCTTCCACATATCAATAACTACACCTGTGTGAAGAGATAAATTAAAAATATTAGTTAATGGTTCACAGAGTTCCATTTTGCATTCCTTAACCCTTTGAGGTCGACAGGCCCTCTCCGAAACTCGTTCTCAGGTCGGCCAAATTTAAAAAAAAAAAAAAATAATTTTCTCTTATGAAAAGATAGATAATTTTTTCCCAATCATAAGGACACCAAAAGTTTGAAAACTGATGGAAAACTTATGGAATCATGCTCTCGCGAAGTTAGCGGTCTCGGGGATATTTTTTTCATCGGCGATTTTTGCCCACTTTGAGCCCCATTTTCGGCCAATTCCACTGTACAAAGTCGACAAAAAACATAAATTTTTTCGCTAGAACTACCCATTTTTTCTATCGAATGGGTGCAAGAAACCACCCATTTATGAAATTCAACTATCCAGTGCAGTGGTCAGAATTTAGCAAATTTTGCCAATTTCATACAAATTTCAAAAGATGCCAATTTCTAAATAGGGTCCAGAATAAACAAGAAAGACTTTCCCTGGCACTAAAATGACACTTCCCTGTCATTAGTCACGTCTAAAGGGCCCCTCTTATATTCTTTTGCTTTCCACTTTGAATTTTTATTCTCACAAAAAATAAAAGATTACTGTTATGCAGACTACTGCATTAGTGTAAAAAATTATATAAATATTATTGGCGCACTTGTGAAAGAATATTAGACTCACCAGTTGACACGTGTATTGGACCATTGGCACGATTTGTTTACTTTTGAAATTTGGTAAAAATCGAACATTTCTGCTACTTTGAGCTCAATTTCAAGTATCTTTCATTGTAAAACCAGTCAAAATCATCTCAATTTCTGTAATATGTCTTCCATTCTATAAAATGAGACCAAGAAAACTAAATACAACAATAAATACCATACGAAAATACAGTGCAAAGTCGCTGTTTTATTCCAAAAAAACGGTCAAAGTTTTTTTTTCTCATTATGCACTGTGTGCTGCAGGATTTTTTTTAGACTGTGCGCACTGACCACATAGACCCATTCTTTCATATGAAGGCATACCAGCTTTCTCCCACTAGATTTGAGAGCGCTAGAATTTAGGCATACTAGTACGTCAAAAACCCTGGGTCGTAAGCCGTACTAGTACATCCGAAACCCTCAAAGGGTTAAGAACCCTTGAAAAGAGGATCCGGTGATTTATTTTGTTTCAGTCAGTCTATTTGTTTCATAACAATTTCACAAGTGACTGTGATGTTACATAATTTATCTTCAGGCCCACTATAAAAATTAATTAATTACTTAAGAACATAAGAAAGGAGGAACACTGCAGCAGGTCTGTTGGCCCATACTAGGCAAGTCCTTCACAATCCATCCCACAAAACAGAATATTTGCCCAACCCATTTTTAATTAAAAGCTACCCAAGCAATAAGCTTTTCCAACCAGAAATTGAGTTGTCTGAATCCTTCTTGAAGTTCTGTGACATTACAATTCTAATCATTTTATCTTACCTTTATGGTTGTAAAGGTAAGACACATAGGAAACATTAGTCCAAGTTTATTCTGAAACTTTCCCTGTTCAGGGCAAAAAACGTTTCGAAAAATTTGCCTAACTGTTGCCATGTTTTCCCTACCAACCATGGGTAGGTAATTGATTCCCACGTATTCGCGAACTTCAGGAGGATTTAGACAAACAAATTCTGTCGAAAAGCTATGCTGGTACTTTAAACGGGGTTGGCAATATCTTTTAGTGGGGGGATTGTAAAGGACCTGCCTAGTTTGGGCCAACAGGCCTGCTGCAGTTTTCCTCCTTTCTTATGTTCTTAATGAATGTGACCTGATATTAAAATATTACAAATTTGGCAATGAAGCTTCTAGGGGAACTAAATTAAATAGGCCATAGTATAATTAATAAACTAACCCATTACCAAACTTGCAACATGCAACATAGCCCCGGAGTACAAAACGCATGCAATGCTTCATAATCTTTACTAGTAAAATTATTCTTTAACAAGAGTATTTTTTGATTTATACAAACATAGTGAAATAAGAGTACAGTGGACCCCCGACATTCGAAGGCATCGACATTCGATAAAATCCGACATTCGATGCATTTTAATGCAAAAATTTCGCCTCGACATTCGATGGAAAACCCGACATTCGTACGATCGTACGAGACGTGTCCATGTGGGGCCCTGAACTACCCGTGTGTGCCAGTGTTTACAAACCAGCAGTGTGCACGCATCAAAGGGAAATACATTCGTACATTCCACATTATCCATATATTCACTGTTTTTGGTGCTTGTTTCTGCAAAATAAGTAACCAGGGGCCCCAAGAAAGCTTAGTCCCAAACCCCTTCGAGAAAAAAGGTGCTAATGACTATTGAAATGAAGAAAGAGATAATTGCAAAGTACGAAAGTGGAGTGCGTGTGCCCGGAGTGCATGATGATTTGGTAAAAAAATTGCCTGCAACATGATTTTGAGTGAAGTTAAGGCCATCAAAGGTTGGTTTGAAAGATTTAAGAATCATAGTGGCATACACAGTGTGGTAAGGCATGGTGAAGCTGCCAGTTCAAGTCCTAAGGGAAAGGGGTTTCCCCCCTCTAAACACTAACACCACCCCACACACTCCCCTCCTCCCATCCCATCAATCATCACCAGATCTTCATTAAAGGTAAGCGTCAATTATTCTATTGTTATTAATCTATTGTTATTGTTGTTATTGTAATTATTCTATTGCATTAAACTTAATATTTCATGTGGTAACTTTTTTTTTTTTCATACTTTTGGGTGTCTTGCATGGATTAATTTGATTTCTATTATTTCTTATGGGGAAAATTAATTTGACTTTCAATATTTTCGACAATCGATAGCTCTCAGGAATGGATTAGTATCGAATGTCGAGGGTCCACTGTATATTCTTTGGCATTAATATCACATTACACCAACAATGTAGTCCTGACCCTACCTACCCCGTGTCACAAGACACTACCTTTCCCTAAGTCTCGTGACACTCCTGCTCTCCGTGTCACAAGACACCCTTTTCTCTGTATCACTCGACACTCCTCTCCGTGTCACCCGACACCCTGTTCTCTGCGTCATAACACGCTTCCTCTCTGTTTCACTCGACACCCTGTTCTGTGTCATGATACTCCTTCTCTGTGTCCTAAGACACTACCTTTTGTACAGGGTTACTTGACACCATGTTAATGGCTTATGATTTGTGTTACACCCTTCACCTGTGTTATTACTAACTCTTTCACACGACACCATTAACACTACTTTGTGCCTTCACATGACACTAACCTCGACCTTGTCTTCACACGACACTACCCGACCGGGGTCTTCACACAACACTAACTCGACGTGTCTTCACAATGTCGTAGGATAATCAGCAGTAAACCAAGCACAGCCGGTGCGTGTCAAGCAGTTGTGAACAGCAGAAGTGAACACACGGTGAATACAACACTCTTTCTGATGCCTCAGTCTGGGTGAGAAATGGTGAACCACTGTGGAGAATACTCTTTCTGACACTGAGGCCGACTAAGCAACCCCCTACAGTGGGTGTGCTGACGTCACACGGTATTGCCAGGTAACAACATAGCACAACCCAAGTGGTCAGTCAACCCACCTCTCTCTATTTTTTTTTCTGGGTTCGCAACACCTGACCTGACTAGGTATGGGAGTAAATTCTTGGGTAGTGGTGGTTTTGATAAGGACCGCCTTGTAGGGGTCAGGAGGCTTCTGCAATGTTCATCCATTCTTATGTTCTTATAATTCTATTTACTCATTGCAAGTCCTATTCATGCTAATGAACAGATGACACTTGAAGTCTTTAAAAATTCCGTCTGCATAGTGCTGCTTCATCACTTGAATCGTGTAAGTAAACCGTAGTAGTTTTTGTAAATATTTGTAAATAAACCATAGTAGCAGGGGTTCTTTCAAGTGCATAGGGCGAAGGTGAAGGAAAAAGTAGGACCTCTGAAAACTGGAAATGGACAGCTGACGGATAATGAACTGGAAATGCGTTCCTTATTTAATGACTATTTCTTGTCAGTTTTTTACACAGGAAAAATAAAAGAGATTCCAGAATTAACAATTACTTTTCAGTTCCTGTTGAATTCAAATTAACTAATATTACTGTCACGAGGGACATGGTTATCAAACAGATAGACAAACTGAAGCAAAATAAGCCCCCTGGGCCTGACGAGTTGTTTTCCAGGAGTACACTACCTTATTACTAGATAGGCACATGGCTTCTGCTGATAAAGGGGCCACGATGCTCCACAAAAAACCACGGAGACTCGGATTTGGAAATGTGGGGCGCAATTCTAGCGAAGAAGTTGCGAGACCTTTCCCATGTCATCAGAGGAGAGGAAGAGCCGGCTCACATTGTAACAGATCTGGCAGTTCCAACCATGAGCCAGCAAATATGGAAAATGGGGAAATGAACATCCCAACCCCTGAGAACCAAGAAGGATGGACCCAGTGGACAACAAGAAGTGCCTTCCACCCCAAGGAGCAGGCACAACCAGCTCAACCGACCTGGCAAATTCAAGGAAGTCTTACGGGGAGCACAGAACCCACTATCGTGCCGTTTATTACCTAGAATCACGACACAACTTGAAGTTTAAGATATGGTTTCAACTTGGGGGGAGAACCAATACTCACTCCTCTCAACAAGGAATTTACACCACCTTGAAGAGTCATGAAGACAGATTGCTCCTTCACCCTGGGGGAACGTTCCCCTCGGCAGAAATTACCAAGGGTGTAGTGATGCGAAACCCGCTGATAATGCTCATCGAGGCAGTAGCAGCTCACCACAGTGTGGTGTCGGCTAAACATCTCGAGGCAAAGACAGCAGGCAATGCACCAACCCGACAGTCCCGTACAGCATGTAGGACCGCTGCCATCTCAGCTGGACCTCAGTTCTTGGGGCAGAATACGACATCAGGACCTTCATGGCAGAGCCAATTTGTTGTTTCAAGTGCCAGCATTAGGGACACCTGGGTGCACTTTGTTCAAACAGAGTAATCTGCAGTGTCTGCAGCCAGTGCCACCCTCCCGAGGAGTGCATCACCAAGCTGAAAAATGCTTTGCCACCCACTCCACAAGCCCAACTGCAGGCAAAGCACCAGCCGGGAATCCCCCGAGCCCTGGAGGCTCGCCAGATTCAAGGACCCTGGAAGATGCCAAAAACAAGCAGCAGGCCATGACAGATCATCACTCTCAGCAGACGATGGGTGCAGAGAACTGCCATACCGCAGACCTCTTATCAGGTCACCCAACTCAATCCCGGGAATTCCCAACCCTTGAAGCCTCAACCACTTATCATGGACAGGAGTCTCCTGTCCCTTCTACCTTCAATGAAAAAAACAAAAACAAGAGGAACAAGGGGCGTCAACAGGAAACATCTGGTCAACGCAATCAGCAGACGGCATTTAAACGTGCCCCCACCGGCCATAACACGACAATGCAGGCACTCCTTACCCAGCACAGCCGTTTTGCAGGCCCCCCTGGCACCTCACCAGCCGATGCTGGCTACCCAACCTGGTATATAGCAACAGACCACGGTGCACACAATGAAGAAATCCAACTCTCAGCAGTTTCCTAAAACCACAACAGCCCGGTAATATCCACTGCTTTGAACCCAATGCCAACACAGGCCCTCACCAGGGAGGATCTTGTGTCATGTGGTTTTCGATACGGGATGGGTAAAAATACTCCCGTAGGCTGGTAGTACGTAAAATATATCGGGAAGTATGGGAAGTGCCAACAGCCGACCTCTCCTCTCTGCTGCCTTACTACGACTGACCCATAGTCCCTAGGGGTTTGAGGGTGTTTGAAATCCTGCTGTGGTCAGCAGCAATATGAATACAGTCAATGATTCACACAGACGGTTGGTAGTGAGTCATCTACTGGAACACGGGTTACTGGTAACTGGTTACTAGGAGCTGGTACTACTACTGAGAGCTCGGCGACGCTAACGTATGTCGTCCCGACATACAACTAATACAAACTAGAGACGGCAGGTGTACGGCTTGGGCGATCTATACAATGTCAAAGTACACAACAATTTAACATTATAACATACATAAGTAGAAAATTGAAGGGAAGCTTACATAATTGAAACTGTAATAAAACTGTAATGCAATACAAGTATAATACAGTGGACCCCCGCATAACGATATTAATCCGTTGCATGAGAGCTATTGTTATGCGAAATTATCGTTATGCGGATGAATTTTCCCATAAGAAATAATGGAAATCAAATTAATCCGTGCAAGACACCCAAAGTATGAAAAAAAAAATATTTTTACCACATGAAATATTAATTTTAATACACACAAACTGAAAAAGGCATGCACAATTACATGACACTTACCTTTATTGAAGATCTGGTGATGCTGATGGATGGGGGGGAGGAGAGAGTCTTAACCCTTTCAGGTCCGTCCCGTAGATCTACGGCTTTACTTTCAGGGTCCAAACCGTAGATCTACGCCATGAGCTCAGCTCACTCTGATAAACTGTGAGTGGAACATTTGGGCCCCTAAGATATGAGAGAAAAACATCTATGTGGTTTTGTGTGCACCACATAAAACAGATCCATGCAGCACACTGTGCATAATAGAGAAAAAAATGAAATCATGTTTTTTTCGATTAAAACAGCAACTTTGCAGTTTTTTTTTTCGAAATTTTTTTTTATAGTTGTATTTGCGATTTTTTTGGTCTCATTTGATAGAATGGAAGACATATTACAGAAATAGAGATGTTTTTGATTGGTTTTAGCATTGAAATGGCTTGAAACTGAGCTAAAAGTAGCGAAATGTTAAATTTTGCCGATATTCAAGAGTAAACAAACGACCTCAACACGTCTAATACACATCAGCTGGTGGGTCTAATATACATTCACAAATATGGTGATGATATTTATACAATTATTACAGTATTTGGCAAAAACAGTAAATCTTCTATTTTTTGGTGTGAATAAAAATTCATTATGTGAATAAAAAATCAAATGGAATTTATATTGTAAAGCCTCAAAACATAACTAATGAACAGAGGAAATGTTAGTTTAGTGCCAGGAATGCCTACATTGTTCATTCTGGACCCTATTTTGAAATTTGGGAATATTTGAACTTTGTTTTAAAATTGGCCAAATTAAACAATTTCCGAACACTTTATTTTGTAGTTGAAAACAGTTGAACTGGCGAATTTCTTGTGCTCAATCGATAGAAATAGAAGTAATACTAGTGAAATAGCTAAGAATTTGGTTGTTTGGGAATAATGTAATTGGCATAAAATGGGAGTCAAAGTCGGCAAAATCGCCGATTCGTAAATATCGCTGACACATCAAAATTCGCGAGAGCAAATTTCGTCAATTTTCCACCAATTTTCGTACTTTTTGTTTTATTACCTTCACAAAAAAGATTCTCTAAAAGATTTCATAAGAAAAAATAACAATTTTTTTTTTTGAAATATCTTTGGGCACTGGTGCGTGACTCCAGATTTGGGCCTTGGACCCTGAAAAGGGTTAATGTTTAGAAGGGGAATCCCCTTCCATTAAGACTTGAGGTGTCAAGTCCTTTTCTGGGGTACTTCCATTCTTCTTTTAATGCCACTAGGACCAGCTTCAGAGTCACGGGACTTCTGTCGCACAACATATCTGTCCATAGTGGCCTGTACCCTTGTTCCTTTATGACTTCCCTAAGTGTTTCACAACATTGTCAGTGTAATAGTCACCAGCATGGCTTGCAATAGCTGTGTGAGGTGATTTTCGTCCATAAAGGTTGCACTTTCAGCCAAATTGCACCAGATTTCCTTTAAACTTTTTAGTAGGCAACTTCTTTAATTTCTCGCTCCCCTTTTCCGAACCAGTTTTCCCCAGGTCTGGCCTCTTGCTGTTGAAGTTGATCTATCAGCTCATCAGTGGTTAGTTCTTCATTGTCCTCCTCCACCAACTCTTCCACATCATCCCCACTAACCTCCAACCCCAAGGACTTTTCCCCCTGCCACAATTGATTCCCCAACTGGCATACTCCTCTCAGGGTTAGCCTCAAATCCTTCAAAATCCCTTTTGTCTACACATTCTGGCCACAGTTTCTTCCAAGCAGAGTTCAAGGTCCTCTTAGTCACTCCCTCCCAACCTTACCTATAAGGTTACACAATTGAGGATATTAAAGTGATCTCTCCAAAACTCTCTTAGAGTCAGTTGAGTTTCTGAGGTCACTACAAAGCACCTTTCAAACAGAGCTTTTGTGTACAGTTTTTTGAAGTTTGCAATAACCTGCTGGTCCAGGGCTGCAGGAGAGAGTGGTATTAGGAGGCAAAAACTTCACCTTAATAACTTCATGTCTCCATAAAGTCGCTCTGCCACGTCTGTAGGATGACCAGGGGCATTGTCTAACACCAGGAGGCACTTAAGGTCTAATTTCCTTACTGTTTGCCCTCCACAGCACACACAAATTAGCCTTGAGGATATTCTTTTGTCTGAACGCTCTGGGAGTTTCTGAGTGATACACTAATAAAGGCTTCACTTTGCAATCACCAGTAGCATTGGAACACATCAACAGAGTAAGCCTGTCTTTCATAGGCTTATGTCCTGGGAGTGCCTTTTCCTCCTGAGTAATGTAGGTCCTGCTTGGCATTTTCTTCCAAAACAGGCCTGTTTCATCACAATTAAACACTTGTTCAGGTTTCAGTCCTTCACTTTCTATGTACTCCTTGAAATTCCTGCACATATTTTTCAGCTGCTTTGTGGTCTGAACTGGCAGCCTCACCATGCCTTATCACACTGTATGCCACTACGCTTCTTAAAAAATCTCAAACCAACCTTGCTGGCCTTAAATTCACTCACATCATCACTAGTTGCAGGCATTTTTTTAATTAAATCCTGATGCAACTTCCTAGCCTTTTCACTTATGATCACTTGAAGATGCATCTCCTGCTACCTGTTTTTCATTTATCCACAACAATAAGAGTCAACATCTTTCCATCACTTGCGATCTCTGTTTCGAAAACACGTTGAACCTTTGGCAAGAACAGCTTCCTTGATTGCCTTTTTGTTGCCACAATAGTAGCGATGGTTGACTGGGGGTTTTTTATACAACCCGACCAGCTCGGAGAAAACGCACTCCACTTCATACTTATCAATGATCTCTTTCTTCATTTTCTATAGTAATTCTCACCCTTTTCCCGGTAGGGTTGGCACTAGAAGCTTTCTTGGGGCCCATGGTCACTTATTTTGCAGATAAAATCACCAAAAACACTGTAATAATATGAAATATTCCGATTGTATGCTTGGATGTTACTGCGGAGGCTGGCTGGTAAACAATGCCACCGGCGGAACGTGTGAGGCTGGCTAAGGCCGCACATTAGACGCGTCTCGGACGAACAGCGTTGAGCGGGTTTTTTAGCGGTATGCGAGGCAAAATCTTAGCGATAAAACGTATCGGTATGCGGATTTAACGTTATGCAAGGCCAACGGTATGCGGGGGTCCACTGTATAGCACAACTCATCGAATGAAACTCAATGTTGGGATTACACAATAGAAGTGATAAAAAAAAAATTTGATCGATCGATCTGTATTCATGTGATCTACGGATTCTGAGGAAGGAATATATACAAAGAAAGAAGTGTTTAACAGAAAGGCAGATTCGGTGCACTCAAATCTAGACTGTTAACTCTCAGAATTTGGAGAGAACGTGAACACACAAAAAAATTCTGGAATACTGATAAGTTGATACTGTAATTATTCATCTATACAGGTTATTTACATTTAACCCCAACTCTGCTAGGGTTTAGATTGATTTTATGCAGAATGGGTGTCATCTCTGGGAGGATCAAACTCTGTTGCACTGGCTAACTCATGCTGTATTTGAGGCAAATCTGAATTGGAAGTAACAAATGATACTTGAGGATTTCTCAATACCTGTCATGTACGTAGGGAATAGCGACATTCAGGTTGATCGTCTGAAATGAGTACAAGGTAGAGAGTACAGGATCAGGAGGATTGTCAGAGTCTGTCACATTTGTCTGGTTGGAACATCATTATCATCACATACTAACTTCATATGATCTAAATGCGATTCTTTTTACTGACCAGTACTAAAATTTTTCTAACCTTATATGTACTTTTTACCAGTGATATGTTCAACTACTCGATAAGGACCAACAAACTTTTGATCAAACTTAGGCATTGCAGACTTTTGTTAAAGTTAGTCAGCATAACCTTGAACCTACTTTGATTTTGGATGGCTTTGCTCGAGTGTTTGCGACTCTTGTAAATTCTGCTGTTGATTATGAAGTGTTACACGGATTCTTCTAAAAACACTTTGAGCTAAGCTGGTACGAGTTGCTATGAAATCATCAGGGTTTTTAATTTGGCTTCGGATTAGAATATAGCAACCATAAAGCAAACGTTTATCTACACCATACAATGCATAATGTGGGTGTCACCTATAGAAACATTGTAAGCAGAATTTATAGCACACTGCACATCAGGTATAACTTCATCCCTATTTCACTGTTGGGATTTTAAAAGTGGCTCTCAAGACACAAGTACTTTCTTATTGGGACGTTCCGCTAACCCATTGCTGACAGGATGATGAGGAACAATGGTGGGTTTAGAGATCTTGAAAAAAGGTGCACAAATTTTCAAGAATCTCATTACAGAATTCAACGCCATTATCTGTTACTAGGGACTTAGGGGGTATGCCTGCCCGATAATGCGTTCTTTATACGCTTTAGCTACTGTCCGGCAGTCTTATCTGCAAAAGGAACTAACTCACATATCTGGTGAAATGATCTACCATAACACATATATGTTTGTTGCCCTGGAGGGAACATTGGAAATTAGTTAACAGATCTAGCGCAACTCTTTCCCCCGGTTCGCTAGTGGTTGGATACACTTGGATTGGATTAGGACCCTTAGCATTACCTTTATGTTTTCATGCAGACACTACATTTCTTAACATACTCAGAAATATCAGTTGCCATACGAGGCCAAAAGTATTTCAATCTGGCTTGTTTTACTGAACGATCCATACCAGGGGCGCAACACCTGGTACATCGTGAACTAGCTGTAAGGCACATTCACTAGTGACTGTAGAATTACTAACTGGTAAACTCTTCTGCTAGGATACCCAACTCGGCTGTTCGATACATAATTCTTGGTTCATGACAAAGTCACTGATGGGGACTGGTGGCTTCACAGTCAGAATAAGATCTTCCTGGAGCAGGAATCGAATCACACCAGACCACATGGGATCTGTTCGTTGAGCATTCTTTACATCCTCAGCACTAAATGGAGGGCCTGCAGTTTCTAATTAACATGTCCGATAAGGCATCGCGACTACATTTGACTTGCAGGTAAAGTGTTCAAAGGTGGGATGAACTCTTGGATAGTCAAGGTCCATCTTGGGTAACCTTCCCGTAGGTTGTTTTTCTGGAATAAAGGTATCAGTGGAGCAAAGGTCAGTCAAAGACATGAACAGAGTACTGATTAAAAAAATGTCTCGGAAGTGCTTTAAAAACCATACATTGCTAAAGCTTTTTGCTCAGTTACTGTATAATTTCGTTCAGCCTTCGTAAGGACTCGGCTAGTAAATGCAACTGCGTTGTACTTGCCATCAGTCTTCTGAGCTGTACGGCACCTTGCCAATAGAACTAGCATCAGTTGTCAGATAGAAGGGCTTAGAAAAATCTGGAAATTTCAAAATTGGAGCAGATGTTAGCTTTTAGAGTTTGGAATGCTCTTTCTTGACGGAAGGTCCAAACAAAAGGAGCATCTTTCTTAAACAACTCAGTTAGAGGAGCAGCTATGGAAGAAAAATTGGCAATGAAAGATCTATAAAAACCTGCTAAGCCCACAAAGGATCTTATGGCATCAGCAGTTTTGGGTGTTGGAAAATTTAGTACTGCAGTTACTTTACTTGGGTCAGTCGTAACCCCTCTAGGAGTGACTACGTGACCAAGAAACTTAATTTCTGATCTGAAAAATTGACATTTAGACAGTTTGATTTTTAAATTGGCTTCTTCAAGCTTACCAAGTACAGTGGACCCCCGCATAGCGGACGCCTTGCATAGCGGACAATCCGCATAGCGGACGCTTTGTTCGCTAAAATTTTGCCCCGCATAGTGGACAAAAACCCGCTCAGCGGCCTTCGTCCGAGACGCGTCCAATGTGCGCCCTCAGCCAGCCTCACATGTGCCGCCTGTGCCATTGTTTACCAGCCAGCCTCCGCGGTAACATTCAAGCATACACTCGGAATATTTCGTATTATTACAGTGTTTTCGGTGGTGTTTCTGGAAAATAAGTGACCATGGGCCCCAAGAAAGCTTCTAGTTCCAACCCTACAGCAATAAGGGTTAGGATTCCTATTGAAATAAAGAAAGAGATCAAATTTATAAGTATGAAAGTGGAGTACGTATCACCGACCTGGTCAGGGTTTTACAAGAAACCCAAAAACAACCATCTCTTCTATTGTGGGCAAGAAAACGGCAATCAAGGAAGCTGTTGTTGCCAAAAGTTTAACTGTGTTTTCGAACAAAGATCGCAAGTGAGGAAGAATGTTGAGAGACTCTTATTGGTGTGGATAAATGAAAAACAGCTAGCAGGGGATAAACTCCTCAAGCGATCAATTGAAAAGGGTAGGAAGTTGCATGACGATTTAAAATTTAAAAAAATGCCTGCAAATAGTGATGAGTGAGGAATTTAAGGCCAGCAAAGGTTGGTTTGAGAGATTTAAGAAGCGTAGTGGGCATCCATAGTGTGATACGGCATGGGGAGGCTGCCAATTCGGGGCCACAAAGCGCTGAAAAATATGTGCATGAATTCAAGGGGTACATAGAAACTGAAGGACTGAAACCTGAACAAGTGTTTAAAATTTTGATGAAACAGGCCTGTCTGGAAGAAAATGCCAAGCAGGACCTACAAATTACCAGGAGGAAAAGGCACTCCCAGGACATAAGCCTATGAAAGACAGGCTTACTTTGTTGATGTGTGCCAATGCTAGTGGTGATTGCAAAGTTAAGCCTTTATTAGTGTATCACTCTGAAACTCCTAGAGCGTTCAGGCAAAAGAATGTCCTCAAGGATAATTTGTGTGTGCTGTGGAGGGCAAACAGTAAGGCATGGGTCACTAGGGAATTTTTCTATAACTGGTTACACCATGCATTTGCCCCCAATGTGAAAGATTACCTAACTGAAAAGAAATTAGACCTTAAGTGCCTCCTGGTCATCCTACAGACGTGGCAGAGCGACTTTATGGGGACATGAGCTTCATTAAGGTGAAGTTTTGCCTCCTAATACCACTCCTCTTTCCCGCAGCCCATGGACCAGCAGGTCATTTCCAACTTCAAGAAACTGTACACAAAAACTCTCTGTTTCAAAGTGCTTTGAAGTGACCACAGACACTCGATTGACTCTAAAGAGTTTTGGAAGGATCACTTTAATATCCTCAATTGTGTAAACCTTATAGGTAAGGCTTGGGAGGGAGTGACTAAGAGAACCTTTAACCTGCTTGGAAAGAAACTGTGGCCAGAATGTGTAGACAAAAGGGATTTTGAAGGGTTTCAGGCTAACCCGAGAGGAGTATACCAGTTGAGGAATCAATTTGGAATTGGGGAAGTCCCCCTTTGGGGGTTTGGGGGTTAGTGGGGAGGATGTGGAAGATTGGTGAGGAGGACAATGAAGAACTAACCACTGATGACTGATGATCAACTTTAAGAGCAAGAGGCCAGACCTGGGAAACTGGTTCAAAGGAGGGGAGAGAGAAATTGAAGGGAAATTGCCTACTTCAAAGATTAAGGAAATGTGTGCAAAATGGCTTGAAGTGCAAACTTTTTTGATGAAAATCACCCTCACACAGCTATTGCAAGCCGTGCTGGTGACTGTTACAATGACAGTGTTGTGAACCACTTTAGAAAAACATAAAGGAACGAGAGGTACAGGCCACTATGGACAGATAGTTGTGCGAAAGAAATCCAGTGACTCTGAAGCGGTCCTAGTGGCATTAAAGAAGAAGGGAAGTAACCCCAGAAAAGGACTTGCTACCTCAAGTCCAAAAGGAAGGGGATTCCCCTTCTAAACACTAACACTCTCCTCCCCTCCTCCCCTCCCATCAAATCATCACCAGATCTTTAATAAAAGTAAGTGTCATGTAATTGGTGCATGCCTTTTCAGTTTGGGGTGTACTAAAATTAAAATTTTTTTTTGGTAAAAAATTTTTTTTTCATACTTTGGGTGTCTTGCACGGATTAATTTATTTCCATTATTTCTTATGGGGAAAATTCATTCGCATAGCGAACATTTCGCATAACAGCCACCCTCTTGCACGGATTAAGGTCGCTAAAGCGGGGTCCACTGTACAGTGGACCCCCGCATAACGATTACCTCCGAATGCGACCAATTATGTAAGTGTATTTATGTAAGTGCGTTTGTACGTGTATGTTTGGGGGTCTGAAATGGACTAATCTACTTCACAATATTCCTTATGGGAACAAATTCGGTCAGTACTGGCACCTGAACATACTTCTGGAGTGAAAAAATATCGTTAACCGGGGGTCCACTGTACTACATCAAGTCTTTTCAAGTGTGTATCCACGTCTTTAGACATGACGATTACGTCATCTAAGTACACCATAATGCATTACCTATGAACCTCTAAAGATATTAGTCATGAGCCTTGAGAACGTGATAGGGGAGGATCGTAATCCAAACACCATACGGAGGAAGTGATAATGACCTGTAGGAGTGGAGAATGCAGTTAGCTCTTGCCTGTCCTCGTGAAGAGGGACTTGCCAAAACCCTTGTAACAAGTCCAGGGTTGAAAAGACTTCGTTATCTCCGATGTTACGTAAAAGATACCCCAGTACAGGAATGGGAAGCGATCTGGGATAGTTTCGCATTTAACTTCCTAAAGTCAATCACTGGGCGCCAAGTAAACCCTCCTTCTTAGGTACTAGGATCAAGGGCGCATTCCAAGGGGAATTGCTAGGGCAATAACTCCATCATCAAGCATTTGATTGATCAATTCTTCTGCAACAGCAACTTGTGAATGAGGCATTCTGTACCCAGTTATAGATAGGTCAAATACCAGGTTCAAGTGGAATACGATGGGACAATAATTCGTTAAAACCCTCTTCTCCCTGAAGGCAATGGCTTTACGACGTTTGTTCAAAAGAGCCCCAAAAAACCTTGACTTCATCTGGGAAGTCAGTGGGAGCTAGTCTTTCCTCAAATTTGGGGGAACGATTAACCGGGGAAGTGGATGAGGTCTCCCCCCTTTTGAAATAGACCGCCCATGGCGGGTGACAACTCATCCTCCACCTAACAGGGAGGATAGTGAAAAAGGGAAACAAGTTTGGTATTTGTCGAAAAAAAACCGTGACCAAAGGGGTTACTGGGAAGAAATGGATCTTACTACCTTTTAAAAACATGAAAGGGATGGTTCAACAAATAGACCTTTTACTTTGGGCAAGAATCACGTCAACTAGGACGTTTTTCACCATCTGGAACCTAGGAACAAAAACAACCTCTATGGGGGCACTAGCTGCACAGAAACTTTTTCGCAGACGGCAGTGACATCAACAAAGAGGGCATTATAGTTCAAGTAATTGTTTTCCCGACAAGGCGTCCCTTGGAAAAACTCTACTTGAACTAGCAACTTGCAGGGATAGGTCAGCACTAAGGTAGTCAAGCCCCCTGGGACACTTGAGGTAAGGGACACTACTTGAAATTTTGAATTGCAGAACACAGACGGAGGACAGGACCCATGCCGACCGCTTGGGTAACCTACGGGAAAACAGGGCCTGTAAGGACTTAATTAAAAAGTCTACTCTGCGGCAGTATGGCAGATCTCGGATCCAAGCTGGTAACCCCCAAAATGGTACGATCAAGTCACAATTTTGGGCAGCCATCGAAAAGGGTGAGCACAATGCGTAAGTTCGCAGGAACCCAAACCCCAGAAAGGCCCCCAGGGAAATAATCGGGGCGCAACAAGGAAGGAAGCAGTGAAGTCTCACCGGGGATAGAAAAAGTGGGGAAGTCCGACCTCGGACACGCAGGTGGAACCAGCTACCCCAAATAAAGAGGGTACACTGGTTACGGGTAACTGGTTACTAGGAATGGTACTATACGAGACTTGTAGCACTCTAAAGGGCGTTTAGGGAATTATTTGCAACACAATAAACCCCAGGGAACAACGTGTGTTTTTCCCCCAATGGTCGTACGCCCCTGATGTGCTTCCCGACCGAGGGGGAGACTGTGGACTCATGACTTGAGGTTCTGGGAGTGTGCAGGGCTAGTCCCAGCTCAGGAAACAAAGGGCAAGGAATCCCCGACTAAATCCACCCTCAAGTCCTACAAGGGAACTTTCGGGGGCCTGGGGGAAAAACAGCCCTCTTGCTGGGGGGCATAATTCGGGATCGGGTTGAAACGTCTGCTAAAAGAAACTCTGCTGTCTCGACTAGTGCCCAAGACTCCCCCATTTTGCTGGGTATTTTTGGCACAGGCGGGGCGCACTGCAGAGGCACAGCGTTTCATCTGAAAAATATCTCATGAGGTTATAGCCAACCCTGGGACGCGGGGAAGATCGAAAGGTCCCCCTAGCACACATCCCGGGGTCGCCCTTCCCATCATAACATCTACAAGAACACAACACCCTCGCATTGCAAGCTCCTCGGCAGCAAGACTTAGTGTATTATTGTGGGGGAGACTTCGGTGCACACACCAATGCTGCACTTTCACTGGGAAACCAATGTCCCGGCAGACACATAGCAATGCTCCTACATATTTTCCGAGGTAAAGTTGCTAAACAAGGGAACCCCACACACCTGTTGGGTGGCTGCCTCGACCTTTCCCTTTGGGACAAGACGACTCACAGGGGACCACTGGGAAACTGTCCTACCTTGCGTGACCACTTTGCAGTTATCACCACCTTTTAAAACAAAAGGGTTCCCCCGGTTGTGCCCTCCTAGATGGGCCCTAAAGAAGGCCAACTGGGGAAAGGGTTTCCGGATATCTTCAGATTGGTGGTCCACATACACACTTCCCAAGACTGTGATACGGGGAACAGGAGCAGTCACTGTTCCACCAGGCAGCATGGTGCAATTTTAAAAAATCCGCGGACCACTCACAAAAGAGCTGGGGTTCACAAATGCGAGGGGCAGGGAGAACCACCGCATAACTCTTTAGGAAGCTATACGGCATAAACCCTATACAAAAGGATATCTGAGAGGAGGAAGGGTGGGATGGGGCTCAACATTTGGGGATCACACTACCTTACCTGAAATATGGGGGAAACTTAACATCACAACTGGCAAAAGCAAGACGAGGCCACCAGCACACCTGAACCCACCAAGGGAAACTGAGAAACTAGTGGGGGCTCTTCCTTCCAGAGGTGCTTCCACTCACTCCCCCAGGACATCCAAATATACAGACAGATCTTCTACCCCAACCCAGTTAATAACGTACGAGCTGCATGTGGTCGGGAAAATGTGACTGATGAAGACCCCACGGACTTGGAAATTTGATGTGCCATTAAGAACAAGGGTGACATGCCCCCGGGTTGATGGTGTTACGTACCCATGAATGCACGGGCTGGTCAGAGGGGATGGGAGCCATACCAGACATCATAAACAATCATGGAGGGCTGGAACACTCCCCCAAAAGCTTGGAAGAACTACCAGTACCCCTTTCCAAAGCCAAGGACCCAGGCAAAAAAACAAAAAAAAGGGGGGAACACTGCGCAGGCCTTTGGGCCCCTACTAGCGGGCCTTTCAATCTTCCCCTAACAAACATTTCCCTACCCCCAAATTTTTAATGTACCCAAAAAATAACTCTGATTCAATTCCCCCTCAAATCCAACCCATCCCACTCATGTATTTATCCAACCTAAATTTGAAACTACCCAAAGTCCTAGACTCATAACCCCAACTAGGTAGACTGTTCCACTCATCTGCTACCCTATTTCCAAACCAATACTTTCCTACTGTCCTTTCTAAATCTAAACTTATCTAATTTAAATCCATTACTGCGGGTTCTCTCTTGGAGAGATATCCTCAAGACCTTGTTAATATCCCCTTTATTAATACCTATCTTCCACTTATACACTTCGATCAGGTCTCCCCTCATTCTTCGTCTAACAAGTGAATGTAACTTAAGAGTCTTCAATCTTTCTTCATAAGGAAGATTTCTAATGCTATGTATTAATTTAGTCATCCTACGCTGAATGTTTTCTAATGAATTTATGTCCATTCTGTAATATGGAGACCAGAATTGAGCTGCATAATCTAGTGAGGCCTTACTAATGATGTATAAAGCTGCAGTATGACCTCTGGACTTCTGTGCTTACACTTCTTGATATAAATCCCAGTAAATCTATTTGCCTTATTACGTACGCTTAGGCATTGCTGTCTTGGTTTAAGGTTGCTGCTTACCATAAACCCCCAAGTCCTTTTCGCAATCTGTATGGTTAAGTTCTACATTATTTAACTTATAAGTGCTAGGGTTATGGACACTCCCCGAGCTTCAGAACCTTGCATTTATCTACATTGAACTGCATCTGCCACTTTTCTGACCAAGAGTAGAGTTTGTCTAAATCCTCCTGAAGTTCCCTAACATCTACGTTGAATCAATTATCCTACCTATTCTTCGTGTCATCGGCGAATTTGCTCATATCACTAGTAATTCCTTCATCAAGATCATTGATTATATATTATAAACAACAACGGGCCCAAGACTGATCCCTGTGGAACGCCACTTGTTACTGATCCCCACTCGGATTTAACCCCATTTATGGACACTCTTTGCTTCCTGTCTGTGAGCCATGATTCGATCCACGAGAGCACCCTTCCCCCAATGCCATGAGCTGCTACTTTCTTCAACAGTCTTTGGTGCGGAACTCTATCAAATGCCTTACTAAAATCTAAGTAAATAATATCAAATTCTTTATCGTGGTCAACAGCCTCAAAAGCTTTACTGAAGAAAGTTAATAAATTAGTTAGACAAGACCGGCCTCTTTGTGAATCCATGCTGAGTATCATTAATCAAGCTATGCTTATCGAGATGGCTTCTTATAATCTCAGCTATAATTGACTCTAGTAATTTGCCTACAATTGAGGTCAGGCTTATGGGCGGTAATTTGACGGTAACGACTGTCCCCTGTTTTAAAAATAGGAATTACATTAGCCATCTTCCACATATCAGACACTGCACTGTTTGAAGAGATAAATTAAAATATTAGTTAATGGTTCACAGACTTCCATTTGCATTCCTTTAGAACCCTTGAAAAAACCTCATCAGGACCCGGTGTGACTTATTTTGCTTCAGTCTGTCTATCTGCTTCACAACCATTTCACTAGTGACTGTGATGTTACATAATTTATCTTCTTCTGATCCACTATAAAAATTAATTACCGGAATATTATTAGTGTCTTCCTGTGTAAAAACCGAGAGAAAATAATTATTTAAAATCGAGCACATTTCATTCTCTTTGTCAGTAAGATGCCCATAGTTTATTTTTAGGGGACCTATCTTATCTCTGACTTTTGTTCTATAGACCTGGAAAAAAACTTTTTGGGTTAGTTTTAGAATCCCTAGCAACTTTAATTCATAGTCCCTTTTAGCTTTTCTTATCCCCTTTTTAATGTCCCTCTTAATGTCAATATACTGATTCATAAGATGACCCTCGCCTCTTTTGATACGCCTATAAATTCTTTCTTATGCCCTAGTAGATATTTCAGCCTATTATTCATCCATTTTGGGTCATTTCTATTTGATCTAATTTCCTTATAAGGGATAAACGTTCTTTGAGCAGCATGTATTGTGTTCAGAAAACTGTCATATTGATAGCTCTCTTCGTTACCCCAGTCAACAGATGATAAGTGTTCTCTAAGCCCATCGTAATCTGCTAAGCGAAAATCTGGGACTGTTACTGAGTTATCCCTACTATCATACTTCCATTCAATTCTACATGTAATTGATTTGTGGTCGCTAGCACCCAGTTCCTCTGAAACTTCTAAATTATTAACAAGGGATTCATTGTTTGCCAGAACTAAGTCAAGCAGGTTATTACCCCTTGTAGGTTCTGTCACAAACTGCTTCAAAAAACAATCCTGAACTACTTCTAAGAAATCGTATGATTCTAAATTCCCAGTCAAGAAATTCCAATCAATATGACTAAAGTTAAAGTCTCCTAGAATTACTACATTATCGTGCCTTGTGGCCCTAACAATTTCCTCCCATAGTAGTCTCCCTTGGTCCCTATCTAAATTTGGGGGACGGTATATCACACCTAAAATTAATTTTTCATGTCCCTCTGAAAATTCTATCCAAACAGATTCTGTATGTGTTACTTCAGACTTAATACCCGTTTTTATGCAACAGTTCAAGCGATCTCGGACATACAATGCCACCCCACCCCCCCTTCCCGATACTTCTATCTACTTGGAACAATTTAAAACCCTGAATGTGACATTCTGCAGGCATGTCCCGACTTTTTGAATTAAACCACGTCTCAGTAATGGCAAATACATCTATGTTACCTGCACTAGCAACTAGTCTCAGCTCGTCCATCTTATTTCTAGCACTGCGACTATTTGTGTAATAAATATTTAATGACCCTCCTATCTCTTTACCCTTCCTGCTCCTTTCTGTTATTCCACTAAACCTATTACTGTCATTGTCAATTAGTGCCACTGGCTTTCCAATATCCTCCTCATTTTGCCTATTATTAGTTCTCCTAGTACTCATGTTACTACCCTGCGACTTCACAGTTTTCCCGCCAAAACCCATACCACTAACTATTCCTAGTTTAAAGACTAACAGCTCCCTCCACTGCGTTGGCCAGTGCTCCACCCCACACCTAGACAAGTGAACCCCATCCCTGGCATACATGTCATTTCTGCCATAGAAGAGGTCCCAGTTGTCAATGAATGTTACCGCATTTTCCTTACAGTATTTGTCCAGCCAGCAATTGACACCAATTGCTCTGGACAACCATTCATTCCAACTCCTCTCTTGGCAAAAATGCCACATATGACAGGTTTCCCACCCTTCTTCCTAATTATCTCTATTGCTGACCTATACTGCTAATCAGGTCCTCACTCCTACGTCTGCCAACATCGTGCCTCCAGCACTTAGACAGATAATAGGATTGCTCCCATTACCTCTCATGATGTCATCCAGACGGCTAACAATATCCTTCATCCCAGCCCCAGGAAAACATACTCTCTGCCTCCTACTCCTATCCTTCAAACAGAATGCCCTATCCATGTACCTAATCTGGCTATCCCCAACAACAACAATGTTTTTACCTTCCTTGGCGTCGTCCGTAGTGATGCTCCGAGTAGTCGACTCACATTCGCCAGGTAGCATTACACCACTTGTAGAATTCGTCATGACGTTCTCGATGGTCTTCGTTGGGGTTTCTAGGTATGTCTCACTCACGTCTGCCAATGCTTCCTTGGTGCTCGTTGTGGCATTCCCAGTAGAACACTCACATTCGTCAGGTAGCACCGAGAATGAGTTGGAAGTTTCCACGGCAGTCTTCTGGTTTCTCGTTGTTTCTGCCTCTCCAACCGTTTTCTTAATCTTCAGCTTGGTTCCATGTTGCCCGGCCACTGACCAAGCTCCCCTCTTAACCTGGGGACTCAACAGGTGGATTACTACGAATCCTCTTGTTCTCCTCCGTTAATCGCCGTATCTCCAGTTTAGCAACTCTGAGTTCTTCTCTCAGCTGCTGGTAAAGCTGCTCAAGAGAGGGCATCCTGGTTCAGATTCACAGAGAGCACACAAACAGGTCTTCACAGAGCTATGTACACGTCACCACTGAAGAGAGTATGAGACCCATATTGCTGACCAGCTGTTTTGCCAAGACTGCTGAGAGGATGGTGTTAAACTGCCTCCTATGGAAACTTGGACACCTCATCATCACACATTTGGCTTCACCAAAGGAGTGGGTACAGCAGAGTGCATAACCACCCCACTAAGCCAGATTGCTGATAGTAACAAAAAACCTAGTATCATCGTTTACCTCAACCTTGAGAAGGATTTGAGCTAGCCAGCCCCACAGCAATTCTAGCAGTACTAACTCGGAAGGATAGAGTCCTACCTTAGGGACAGACAGGCCTGTGTCAGCTTTCTGGGACTGCTTTCTTTAAAACCCTGGAAAACGGCATGCCACAAGTTGTGCTTAGTCCTACCCTGTTTAACGTCCTTATGCAGTAACTTGAGCCTTCCCTTTCGTAGTGGTACACAGCTCCTCAGCTATGCTGATGATCTTGCACTCGTAGTGAATGGGAAGGGCAATTTGGAGTGACAGGCCCAAAGAGCTTTGGACCTAATAACGCAGTCTTGCAAGGAACTAGGCCTCAAGAGCTCTGCCGAGAAATCTCTTGCAATGATGTTCAAGGGACCAGATCCTATGAATAGATTACGTATTCAGGATATAGAACTTGAGTGGACAGGCTCCTACCTATACTTGGGAATCTACATTGATAAAAAGCTGACCTTTCAGAAACAGGCCGAGTATGTCAAATCCCGTGCTCTACTCAGACTCAACGCCATGAGAGCCATGACGAGGTACCGTGTAGGGGCAAGCAAGGTTGTACTTCTCTTGTGCTATATACAGGCTATACGCTCGCTCATTGACTACAGTGCATCGGCGTTAGCTCATCTCTTCCGCAGAGCAGGCAAAGGGTGGAGGTCGAACAAAAACCAGGCAATAAGAACTATGCTTGGGGCCCCCCTCAGGACCAACACAGTATGTCTCAGATCTGAGGCCCGGCTTCTTTCCCTGGCTGACAGAGTAAGATGCATAAATGCCTGCAAAGTAGCCACGATTCTGCACCTGCAGCAAGGTACCCCACTAAGAAGACGGATATTGACAACCATGACAAGAGATCCAACTCTCTTCACTGACTACTCCTGGATTTATTTGTTTTGTGCTGCTGGGTGGAAGCTGCTGCATATACAACTACTCCTTGAGAAGAGTTGTGACCACCTCCTTGGTGCCCAGATCCGGCCAATGTTTGCGTCATGCAACTACCTACCTCTAAGTCAAGACACCCTCAGCAATCATGCTGAGACAAGCATGGCACTGGCAGAGGGATGCACATGTACAGTGTATTTCACAGGTGGTTCTATCGACCTGACAGGAAGAGAGCAGTAGCTGGACTGTACCACAATGGTCACACACAAGGCTGGCAACTCCCTGACCACTGCACGATCCTTCAAGTTGAGCTGGTGGCGATTCAGCAGGCATTGTCACATGCCCTATGACATCAACTCCGACCTGTCATACATGTTGACTCCACCTCTGCAATCAGTGCCCTCTCCCATCCCATCCATAGGACAGTGTTCACCTCCTTACATCGATTTGAGCTTAATGACAGCCTAGAAGCTCAGGGTAACAGATCGACATTGAGCTGGATCCCAGCCATACTGGCTCCGGGAAATGAGGCAGCAGATGATGCAGCCAAGGCAGCACCGAGTATCCACATGTTGGAATTACTGTCCCCAATCAGCCTACAATAGCCCAAAACTGGTGGCTGCAAGCAATGAAACTTGTAGGGGGTCTTAGGTGACACCCCCATTTTCTAACAGTGGTACCGAGCAGCGACTCGGGGAGAACCCCCTCCATATGATAGAAGTTGGTCCAGAGCGCAGTGAAACCGCCATCCATCGGCTTTGCTTGGGCTTTCCATAGCTAAGTTGATGGTACATCGGCTTTGCTTGGGCTTTCCCACAGCTAAAATGATGGTAGACAAGGCTGAGGAGATGTGCCAGCACGTTGTCCAGTGCCCCCGAACACACTATCTTCTGGAGTGCGAAGTTTACTGCGACCTGCAGGAAAACTACCATGATATCCCCTCCAAAGAGGACCCAGAGATGACTGTGGCCACACGAGTGTACCATGGAGTCAGTGAACCAGACAGCTGTTGCCCATGATAACAACATATCCCCCTCGCAAGTGTCTACAGTTAGGAGTACATCCCGGTGTTGTCGCTTATGAGACACACCAGATGAATGCCCAGAACATTGTTTGAGCAGCATACATTGCAACATTGCAGAACCCTTTCTCCTTCGGGAGCCAGAGACGGGTCATCACAAGATTAACCCTTTGAGGGTCGAAGGCCCTCTCAGAAACTCGTTCTCAGGGTCAGCCAATTTAAAAAAAAAAAATAATTTTTTCATATGAAAAGATAGAGAATCTTTCCGATCTTAATGACACCAAAATTATGGGGATTTGATGGAAAACTTACGGAATTATGCTCTCACGAATTTAGCGGTCTCGGCGATGTTTACACATCGGCGATTTTTGACCACTTTGAGCCCATTTTGGGGCCCATTCCACTGTACTAGTCGACAAAAAACATGATTATTTCGCTAGAACTACATTTTTTCTTTTGAATAAGTGCAAGAAACCACCCAATTTACCATTTTCAACTATCCAATACAGTGGTCAAAAATTTAGCAATTTTGCCAATTTCACACAAAATTTCAAAAAATCCCAATTTCCGAATAGGGTCCGAACAAACAAGAAATACATTCCTGGTACTAAAATGACATTTCCTCTGTTCATTAGTCACGTCTCAAGGCCCCTCTTACATTCTTTTGCTTTCCACTTAGAATTTTTATTCTCACAAAAAATAGAAGATCTATTGTTATGCAGACTACTGCATTAGTGTAAAAAATGGTATAAATCATATTGGCGCACTTGCAAAAGAATATTAGACTACCAGTTGATGTGTATTGGACGCTTGGCATGATTTGTTTACTTTTGAACTTTGGTAAAAATCGAACATTTCTGCTACTTTGAGCTCAATTTCAAGGTACTTTTCATTGCAAAACCAGTCAAAATCATCTTAATTTCTGTGATGTGTCTTCCATTCTATAAAATGAGACCAAGAAAACTAGAATACAACAATAAATACCATACAAAAATACAGTGTGAAGTCGCTGTTTTATTCCAAAAATTAACGGTCAGTTTTTTTCTCTCATTATGCACTGTGTGCTGCAGGATTTTTTTTTATACCATGCACACTGGCCACATAGACCCATTCTTTCATATGGAGGCCTACCAGCCTTTTCCCGCGAGATTTGACAGCGCTAGAATTTATGCGTACTAGTACATCAAAAACCCCTGCGTGTAAGACGTACTAGTACTTCCGAAACCCTCAAAGGGTTAAGACCTGTGCCAGGACTCCAGTCTTGGCGAACATTATACACACAACTTAGTCAGCCATTAACGAGTGTGTTTAATGCATCCATCCCTACTAGTGTTGTGCCAGAGTTGTGGAAGATGGCTATTTTTTTTTTTTTTTTTTTTTTTTTTTTTTTTATCACACTGGCCGATTCCCACCAAGGCAGGGTGGCCCGAAAAAGAAAAACTTTCACCAACTTTTCAGTAGAACATTCGAGGCAGTAGACAGTGATAAAGAATATGATATTGTTTATTTGGATTTTAGTAAAGTCTTCGATAAAGTACCTCACAAGAGATTCTTAAGAAAAGTGGCAGCTCATGGTATAGGAGGTTAAGTTCTAGCATGGATAGAGGCATGGCTTACCAATAGAAAGCAGAGTGTGTCCATTAATGGGGTCAAATCTGAATGGGGATTAGTCACTAGTGGCATTCCACAAGGATCAGATTTAGGCCCTCTCTTGTTCATAATTTACATTAATGATATTGATGAAGGGATTATGAGGGACATGAGCAAATTTGCTGATGATACAAAGATAGGCCATATGATCCATTCTGAGAAGGATAGCAATGAACTCCAGGAGGATTTGGACAAATTAATGTCTTGGTCTGAGAAGTGGTAGATGAGGTTCAATGTGGATAAGTGTAAGGTACTAGTCATTTGTAATGAAAATAACCCTCGAAGCTATAAACTAGGTGAAGTAGAGTAAGTAAGTTTATTCAGGTATACACAAATACAGTTACACAGAATTATCATACATAGCAGCATATGTGTAGAGAACCTAGGATAACCCAAAAAAGTCAGACAGAGTGACTTATTTCCATTAGGGTCCTTTTACCTTATTATTATAATATAAAGGTTATAATATTTTCTTATTATTCTATAATGAAGATATCATCTTATCATACTAAAAAGACTATCTACTACACGAGGGTCATTAAGACTATCTACAATACGAGGGTCATTACTAGGAATAAGGTAAAATTTACACTTATGTTAGCTAAAATATAGAAAATCTTTCCCTCCCCTTTTTGTAGCTACATTTATCAGACACCTTTGGCACTCTTCTTGAATGGTTCATGCTATGACTGGCTTTGACATGTGCAGGCAGTCTGTTCCATTCCTTTATTGCTGTACAATAAAAGGTGTTTGAAGCCTGGCCACTGACTGTGGGTACTACAAAGTTGTGCTCTCTCCCCCTAGTACTATGATTGCTGCGGTTCCCAACCTTGACAAAATTGACAGCAAGATATTCTGCGACACTTTGTGAACAATTTTATACACATGATTTAGGCTTCAGTTGTTTTACTCTGTCTTCAACATTCAGCATATCCAACTGCTGTAATTCATTCTGGCCTACATGTTCTCTTGGACCCAGACAAAGCCGTAACGGCTTTGTCAAGCCGTTACGGCTTGACAAAGCTCCTGGAGAGCGAAAAGTTGCCACAATAAAATGTCATATTAGTTGCACTTGTGTCCTTTTACTTTACATATTGTCGGTAATTCTACCAACATTATTACAACAGGATGAATCTTACCATTTTGTTCTGGGTGATTTGCAGTCTATCTTCGTTTTTTTGTCAAGGCAGAGTACCATGAAGAGCAAGCGTAATCCATATGGCATTGTATAAGGGCTAGACATAGGGTCCTGCGAGCCTCAGTAGGTAGACACTGTGCTTGTCTATACAGGAACTTCAGTTTGGCATTAGCTTTCTTTGCTACATGTTCCCTATCCAATTCTCCTGACATGCATGGGTCAAAGGGGATTCCCAGATATTTAACTGATGAACAAAGTGATGCGGCTTCTTCCCCCCATTACATTGGACATTAAAAATTATTTACCCTTCTCAGTATGTTTCGTGCCAAAGAGAATGGCTTCAGTTTCCCCGAGTGTAAATGATAGTTTGTTGTCTACTAACCATCTAACCATTAGTGCAGGACTCTAGTTCCAGTGGTTAAAAAACTTTAGCTATATTTGTGGGTCTTTACCTGACACTAACAGAGCACTGTCATCTGCATTACAGTAGGAGTTTGACTTGACAATGATAGCATGTCGTTGACATAACATAAGAATAATAAGGGACCCAGAATATACCTTGGAGAAGCTCAACATGCTATGCAGGGGTTCTGATTCCATTTTGTTGATTTTGACATTTGTCTCCTGTGTTAAGGTAGGACTTAAACCAGTTACAGAACTATACCGATAGCTTGAAGTTTCTTAAATTAATAATTGTGGTTGACAGTATCGAAGGCCTTTTGCAGGTCTAAGGTTACCATCCTATGAGGTTCCCATGACATTTCAGTTCTCAGGTTAATTCCATCAGATAATTAGGGAGGTGTCGATTGATGTAAGATCATCTAAAGCTGATTGATAGCTCAGTCTCCAAGAAGACCTTAAAGATACTTAACTACTTGAGAGTTACACCGCCCTCTCTAGAATTTTGGATATTATACTGAGTATACTAACAGGCCTATAGGTTGCTACATCAGACCTAATATTTTCTGAAGATAGGAGTAACTTGGCCTCCTTGAAACCCATCCGGTTCGGCATTAGTGGTGATTGATAGATTTATTATGTGAGCAATAGGGATAGAGAGATAGTTCAGAAGCACCCATCCTTTTAGACCTTAGACGGGATGTTATCCGGGCCAATGCTCTTAGTTGGGTTTAACTGACTTAGTTCTTTTTGAATAAAGTCATGAGAACACTTACTAGTTGACAACTGTTTGGGGTTACAGTTATTGGTATAGTATGTTTGAAACTTAGCAGGTCTGTGTTAAAGGTATTTGATGCAGCTGGTAGTTTACTTACTATGTGGTGATGCAAACAGTGTATAGTAGGATTTAAATGCAATTTGAACCTTAGATGTTTGTGGGAGACCTCGTTATCGATAGTGAGTATATGTTAGACTATCTACTGGCTTTTGGCTATACCTACTGTTTTAGTTGTTGCCAGAGCTTCTGGGGTTATGCTTATACTCTTCAATTTTTTGAGCAATAGTTGCTTTGCTTTGCTCCTTTTTATTAGATCTCTGTACTCGTTCCTCACCCTTTTGGAATTCATTTTAGTGCTGCAATATCCTGTCTGTTTCTTTAAATCTTTTTAGCAGCTGGTATCTGAATTTCATATTATCTATATGTCAGTAGTCATCGGTTCAGATCTTCGTTTATTCCTAACCTCTTTAACTGGTGCCAATATTATCAAGGGTACAGTGAAAATGTTTTGAATTTTTCCAGGCATTGTTTACATCCAGGCAATTATTTCTGTACACTCAAAATTGTGTAGTCCTATTTACCAGTGTTTCTTTACTGTGTTTCTAGTTGACCTCAGTTTTATTGTCCTGTGTAGGCCTATCCTATCCCTGTGATTTTCCTGGTGCAGTAAATGATGAATGATCACTAAGGCCTGTGGTGATGACGCCTGACTGACTAATGTTCTCAGAGCGGTTACCAAAGTATGTGGTCAATTAGGGTGGCTGAGAAATGTGTGATCCAGGTTGGTGTATTATTAGTTGAGTGTGTAACTATTTAACTAGAATTTGCTTTGCCTTTTGCATAGGCCCGTTTATTTTGCTGCTGAAAACAGGATATTGAAGTCGCCCAGTATTATTGTCTCGCAATTGGTTTTCAGTCCAGACATTACTCTGGAAAAGTCTAATAAGAACTGGTCCTGGGTAGGAGGGCGGTAACTAGTTCCTACTAAGATGGGGTTTGGTCTTGGGAGCGCACTTCAAACTATAGAATCTCCCAGTTTAATGTTATTCTAATCAGGTCTTGGGTTGTAAGCTAGTCATTTCTAATGTAGGCACATACTCCACCACCCTTTCTGTTCTAAGCGTTTATTATAATATAACCTTCTATTTTTGAACTCGTCGTCAGTCACTGTTTCATCCAACCAGGATTCAGAGATGTTATAACTGCAGCCTAGACTTTTGTTAGTAGAATCCTAATCTCTGCCAATTTAGGAAGAAGGGATCTTGTGTTGGACATGAATAAAGTGTAGGCCTGTTTTTATAAAACAATTATAATCATCAATATATGGCAATGGGTCATATGTATTAAAATTAGGTAAATCAATGTCATCATTGCTAAAGGGTAAGCCAAAGCTAGCATTTGTACACAACAAAGTGAATTCTGGCACCGTTACTATAATTGTACATACAGTGGACCCCCGCATAACGATCACCTCCGAATGCGACCAATTATGTAAGCGTATTTATGTAAGTGCGTTTGTAAGTGTATGTTTGGGGGTCTGAAATGGACTTATCTACTTCACAATATTCCTTGATGGGAACAATTCGGTCAGTACTGGCACCTGAACATACTTCTGGAGTGAAAAATATCGTTACCGGGGGTCCAATGGACATCCATCATGCACCCACCCCTTACAAATTTTTACTAAGGTGCCTTTTCTGTTTTTCATGCATACTTTAGTACAGTGTATGCACTGTTTGTAATGTTTGAGTAATAATGGGATGTAATTGTCTCACATTGAACTATGTATGCATTACATATGGAGTTAGGTTATCATTCCATAGCTTACTATTACCGTCATTATTACCGTCATTTATCTGTCTGTTTTGCCTCTGCCACAATAGTTGAGGTCCGGGATTAATTAGGATATCACCACTAAGAGGCTACAATGAGCTGTGCGCCAATGTTTTTGTTTGGGTATGCGGTGTTGCATACTGCAGCGAATAGTGACATTAACTTTTCTGGTAGGATGGTAACTGTTGTGCTTTTACTGTCCATGGCGCTATTACTCCATTCGCCTTTTTCCAGTCCCATGACTGATTTCTTTCTTCATGGAATGAAGAAAAGATAAATATAATTATGGCAGCCTGTGTCCCCCCTATGGATGCCATTTTCACTACTTCGCTCTTTTCTCATTATACAATAATATTTACTTTCTATTTTTTCCAGTCACCTAGCAACCTTGTATCAGCTTAGCAATCACCACTGAATTACTAGTAAATTTCTTCTTCAAAAACCTCTTCACTCCTCACTTTTCCTTAACTTCACACACCCCTTTCAGTTAAAACCCCTTATTACACACTCCCTTCCTGCCTCACTTCACAGTCCGGTTTAACTATTAAACTTCTACTCCTTTCCATTCAGGTAGACTGGAAAGGTTTAATCATGGTTTTATTCCTTCAATCCCCTCAATTCCATTTATCGGGGTTGTGTCGTGTGCTCCTGACCTTGTTGCTGACTCAGCCATTTTTAAAACACTGAGGGAAGTGAACGCACTACAAACCGACTTTCCTTGAGTTTATAGATATTATTTGCATTTTTCCTATGATTCTCTCATGTACACTGTCAGCTGGAATATAGGTCAGTACTGTTTGTTATTGTCCCTTATTACTTTGACATTAAGGTTCTACAAATGGTTCTAGTGTGGGGGTAGCTTTTTAATTATGGCCTTATCTGTCTAGGGTAATACTTAATCATGATGATCATCCTTCGTGTCTCTGAGTATCATTTCACCAGCCCTTCTTCACAGGTTATTTACCCTAAGCTGTTCGCCCGGACCCAATCCTGAAGTGTCTCTGGTGTCGCAAAATATTCACGAAAAAAAAAAATTATTTTTCTATGAAAAATATAAGAATATTTTTCTGGATTGTTTGAGTCCCCCCCCCAAAAAAAATTAACATCAGTACTTACCCAGATAGGAGGTATGAAGTTGCGGAAATGAGCCGGTTGGCAACAGCGGGAACTGCACGCTCCACCCGTCAACTTAGTTTACTTGTTTTTGAAGGTATGTTGTTTTTTCACTATTTTTATTTTTTCACATAACTTATGTGGCCTGTGAAACATGGTGTCATACACGTGGTGTTTTAACTCCTCACACACATAAAAAACATGTGTCATACACAGTGGTGTTTTACATTCTCCACACATAAAACAAGGTGTCATATCACAGTGGTGTTTTACACTCCTCACACACAAAACATGGTGTCATACACAGTGGTGTTTTATACTCTCACCATAAAAACATGGTGTCAATACACAATGGTGTTTTCACTCCTCGCACATAAAACATGGTGTATACACAGTGTGTTTTACACTCAAACATAAAACATTGTGTATACACAGTGGTGTTTTACATCCTCACACACAAAACAGGTGTCATACCACAGGGTGTTTTACCTACTCCCTCACTCATAAAAACATGGTGTCGTTACACAGTGGTGTTTTACACTCTCACAGCAAAAACTGGTGTCCATACACAGTGGTGTTTTACACTCTCACACACAAAACATGGGTGTCATTACACAGTGGTGTTTTACACTTCCTCACACATAAAAACATGGTGTCATACCACAGTGGTTGTTTTCACTCCTCATCATTAACCATGGTGTCATAACAATGGTGTTTTTACACTCCTCACACATAAAATCAGTGTGTGCATTTTTGTGGAAGTTCTTTTTTATGTGCAAGACAAAATACCTCGTCTGAGCAGTTTTCTTCAAAGTATTAGCAGGCAGTTGTGTTATGTAGTTATCCTTAGTAAAGGTCGTGTGTATTTCATTCCTTCCTTCCTAATTTCCTACCTTCCTTTCCTTCCTGGAGGACTACCTTGGAGGGCATTCACCTCTCTTCCTACTTTCCTTCATCTGTCCATTCTTTACTTTTTTCCTTCCTTTCATCTAGTCCTTCCTCATTCCTGCCTTCCCTTCTTGCTCTATATATATATACACATTTATAGTCACTAGATTCTTTCATAAAATGCTATTATCACCATTAGCAAGCTTGTCTTGGGTTGGGAGTGTGTGGCTTATTTTTTTTTTTTTTTTTTTGAGTCAGGAGTCGGCAGCTGTCAAAATGACTTAGTCTCATTACTCACTCCCCCTCCCGCCTGTCAATACAATGGGGTCGTTGTTTTTTTGGATGCTGCTTCCCCTCCATATATCTAATTATCTTTCTCCCTCATTATATCTCTTTCAATCTGTCTCTCTCTTTCTCTCTGTCTATCTCTGTCTCACGGGTACCACATAAATAAAGTATACATAGTGTAAATTACCTAGGATTAACCCAAAAAATCCAGACAAAGTGCTACCACTCTGCTTGAAGATGTGAGTAACGTGATGATGACAGTCTTGTGGCTCTCTCTGAGACAGAGCTAGACGGATAGACAGGGAGCTTGGGCAGACAGACAAATAGAACACAGACAAATGTTTGTTCATCGTTGTCTCCTCCTCCTCTCCTCCTCCTCCTCCTCCTCCTCCTCCTCTCCTCTCCTCCTCCTCTTCTCCTTCTCCTTCTCCTCTTCTCCTTCTCTTCTCCTCCTCCTTCTCCTCCTCATCTTCTTGTCCTTTCCTCCTCCGGTCTTGACAGATAGACAGCTGGGGGGGGCCCCCCCCCCTCCCTCCACCCTCGTTTACGCTCATCAAAGGTCAGCTTCGTATCAGATGTTATCTCCCTTGATCTTGTCACTGTCATGGGGTGAACTGTTTTCATGCCTCATGGGAAACATATTATTACATATTATTTATTATTAGGTTTATTATTATTTTTTCTATTCTTCCTCCTCCCCTCTTCTACTTCTTCTTCTCCTTCCTCCTCCTTCCTCCTCCTCCTCCTCCCTCCTCCTCCCTCCCTTTCCTCCTTCCTCCCTTCTCCTCTTCCTCTCCTCCCTCCTTCCTCCTCCTTCCTCCCTCCTTCCTCCTCCTCCCTCTTTCCTCTTCTTCTCTTCCTCCTTCCTCTTCCTCCCTTTCCTCTTCCTCTTCCTTCCCTTCCTCTCTTCCTCCTTCCTTCCTCCTCCTCCTCCTCTTCCTCCTCCACCTTCTTCCTCCTCCTCCTCTTCCTCCTCCTCCTCCATAGCTTTTGGTATCAAAATCTCGAAAAAAAAAATAAAACTTTCATGAAATTGATCTTCACTGACACTTCCCATATGTGTTAGAGCCATCACTTGGGAGAGAGAGTCCAAGATTTGTGGGGAGTCAATACAGTGGCCCGCATAGTGACTTTAATCCGTGCAAGAGGGCTATTGTTATGCGAAATGAAATGATCGGTAGCGAATGATTTTTCCCCATAAGAAATAATGGAATCAATTAATCGTGCAAGAAACCCAAAAGTATGATAAAAAATTTTTTACCACATGAAATGTTAATTTTAATACACAAAACTGAAAAAAGGCATGCACAACTTACATGACACTTACTTTTATTGAGTTCTTATTCATCATCATTGATGGGAGGGAGGGGAGTGTGTGTTAGTGTTTAGAGGGGATCCCTTCCATTAAGACTTGAGGTGTCGAGTCCTTTTTGGGGTTACTTCCCTTTTCTTTTAATGCCACTAGGACCAGCTTCAGAGTCATGGATTCTTTCGCACAACATATCTCGTCCATAAGTGGCCTGTACCTCTCGTTCCTTTATGACTTCCCTAAGGTGTTTCACAACATTGTCAGTTGTAATTAATCACCAGCACGGCTTGCAATAGCTGTTGAGGGTGATTTTCATCCATGAAGGTTTGCATTCCAAGCCACTTTGCACAGTTTTCCTTAATCTTTGTAGTAGGCAATTTCTTCAATTTCTCTCTTACCCCTCCTTCGAACCAGTTTCCTCAGGTCTGGCCTTGTGTTGAAGTTGATCTATCAGCTCATCTGTGGTTAGTTCTTCATTGGTCCTCCTCCACCATCTCTTCACAATCATCCACTTACCTCCAACCAAGGAACTTTCCACTGCCTAATGGATTCTCAACTGGATAGGATTCTCAGGGTTAGCCTCAAACCCTTCAAAATCACTTTTGTCTTACACATTCTGCCAACAGTTTCTTCCAAGCAGAGTTCAAGGTCCTCTTAGTCACTTCCCTCCCAAGCTTACCTATAAGGTTTACACATTGAGGATATTAAAGTGCTCTCTCCAAAACTCTCTTAGAGTCAGTTGTGTTCTGTGGTCACTACAAAGCACCTTTCATACAGAGCTTTTGGTAACAGTTTTTGAATTTCAAAAACCTGCTGGTCCTTGGGCTGCAGGAGAGGAGTGGTATTAGGAGGCAAAAACTTCACCTTAATGAATTCATGTCCCATAAAGTCGTCTGACCAGTCTTGTGGATACCAGGGGCATTGTCTTCACCAGGAGGCACTTAAGTTCTAATTCTTTTCAGTTAGTGGTATCTTTCACATTGGGGGCAATGCATGGTTGTAACCAGTTCATAAAAAGTCTCCTAGTGACCATGCCTTACTGTTTGCCTCACAGCACACACAAAAAATTCTCCTTGTGGACTTCTTTTGCCTGAACGGTTGGGGAGTTCAGAGTGATACACTAATAAAGCTTAACTTTGCAATCACACTAGCATTGGAACACATCAACAAAGTAAGCCTGTCTTTCATAGGCTTATGTCCTGGGAGTGCCTTTTTCCTCCTGATAATGTAGGTCCTGCTTGCATTTTCTCCAATCAGGCCTGTTTCATCTCAAATAAAAACACTTGTTCAGGTTTCAGTCTTCACTGTCTATGTACTCCTTGAATTCCTGCACATATTTTTCAGATGCTTTGTGGTCCGAAACTAGCAGCCTCACCATGCCTATCACACTATGTATGCCACTACGCTTCTTAAATCTCTAAAACAACTTTTGCTGGCTTAAATTCACTCACATCATCACTAGTTGACAGGCATTTTTTTTAATTAAATTCCTCATGCAACTTCCTAGCTTTTTCGCTTATGATCGCTTGAGAGGACGCTATCTCCTGCTAGCTGTTTTTCTCATTTATTCCACACCAATATGAGTCTCTCAAACATCTTCATCACTTGCAATCTCTGTTTCGAAAACACAGAATTAAACTTGGCAAAGATCAGCTTTCCCTGATTGCCTTTACTGTTGCCCACAATAGTAGCGATGGTTGATTTGGGTTTCTTGTACAACTGGCCAGGTCGGCGAACACGCACTACACTTTCATACTTATCAATGGATCTCTTTCTTATCTTATAGTAATTCTCACCTTATTTCTGTAGGGTTGGCACTAGAAGCTTTCGTGGCGGCCCATGGTCATTATTTTGCAGATAAATATCACAAAAACACTGTATAATACGAAATGTTCCGAATGTATGCTTGGATGTTACCCGAGGAGGCTGGCTGGTAAAACAATGCCCCGGCGGCACATGTGAGGCTGGCTAAGGCGCACATTGGAAGCGTCTCCGGACGAGGGCGGTGAGCGGAGTTTTTGAGTGGTATGCGAGGCAAAATTTTTGCGATAAAAAGCGAGCGGTATGCGGATTGAAGTTATGTGATGCGTTACGGTATTGCGGGGGTCCACTGTTTTTCTTACTGCTTGAATGCTGAAAAAAGGACGATTGAAATGGTATTCCCTCAATGCTCCACTGGGCTTCCCGATTTCTATTATATGGTGCACACTGACCATGGAGAACCCATTCTCTCACATGTGGGCCTACCAGCTTTCTCCTGCTTGTTTGAAGCCGCTAGAATTTATGCGTATAGATACGTCAAACACAGTATCTCCTATGACGTATATTATACGACCGCGACAGTCAAAGGGTTAAAACCCACTACTATAAAATATAACTGTATTCATATAGGATATGTACAGAATATCAATTAACAGCACTCACATCATCAAAACATAAGCCTGCACACCCCTTAGCTGCTCTCCTAGGTATCCACTTGGTGCATCTCAACAATGCCCTTCTCTCTTTTTTGACTAATCTGGGGTAACCAGTGTTTTGACACACTTTAGTACACACTGGGTATGATGGCCACAAACTTTAGTTATAAAAACTCACCCCGGAGCACACATAATGCCCTCAAAAATAGGAGGACCCAGATGTCTTCCAGTTTGAAGTCAACAAAAAAGTGGGAGGAGGGGAGGGGCCTAGCTCGCTCCTCCCACACCCACAAAAAACCAAAAGGGACTGTTGCAAGCACAATTTCTCCAGTTACCACAATTCTACCAACCTTAATTTTACTTTTATTAAAAAGAAATACAACTTATAAAACTACTTACTTGTAATTGTGTGTGTGTCTATAGTATAATTATTATATTAAGAAAAACAGGCTGCTCAGATGCTTTTACAGCCATAAGTGTGATCTGCCCTTATTGACATTTGAGCTGAGTCCCTCATTTCCAATATAATTAGGTTTTTCCAAGAGTACTGTTACAGATACATAATTACATGTTTGGGTCTATAGCCCCTTAACGGCTACTAAAACATTTAACCTTGGACTGTTTAACTATTCACCCTTATTTCCACGGACTGGCACTGAGGGATAACCATCTATAACCTTGGAGTTTTGTATGGTTGATTTGACGATGTCTCTGTGTAGCACTGGTACAGGTGATATGATGGTGGTACAGATATGATGCTACTGTCAGTACAGATGAACCGTCAGTAAAGATGAGAATTTCACTTCGCTAGTTTACATCTGGCAGTAGTTGGTGTTTGGATGCCGGTCAGCATGTTTAAATTGCTTAATTCATTCTCGTTTGGCACGAGGGGGGAAAAAAGTCTACAGACCTGTCATTTCCTTGGAGCTTTTGTTGATCATGTTTTCCGCCATGTTGTCGTCCGGTTGATCACTAGTGCGTTGATTGGAGGTCAGTGATTTCATTGTAGTAGAATAATGTCTCATGTATGGTTCACGTCTGGCAGAAGGTATGGTCTTGAAAGCCGGTCCCTCTTTTGTCCTATTTAGTCCATTTCGTTTTTTGTCATCAACAGTTTTCACATCACTATAGGCTCCTTGCATGTTGCAGCCACTACTTGCAATTTGGCCATCATGGTGTTCGGATAGGCCCAGGGGACGGGCCAAGATATAGGAGCAGCCTTGTTGCTGCTTGCTGCGGCTGCAGTAAGCAACTCTTACTGCTTGATCATACAGAATGTGAAAAGATTGGGAGTATGGTATAAAGCAGAAATCTAAAGCCAGACAGCAGTGCCTAAGTGTGCACAACAAGGCTAACAGATTACTCGGATTTATCTCTAGAAAGTATAAGTAAAGAGTCCAATGTTAATTTTACGTCTCTATACA
This sequence comes from Cherax quadricarinatus, assembly GCF_026875155.1. Taxonomy (NCBI): domain Eukaryota; kingdom Metazoa; phylum Arthropoda; class Malacostraca; order Decapoda; family Parastacidae; genus Cherax; species Cherax quadricarinatus. The sequence goes on along the minus strand of NC_069435.1, from coordinate 5,154,668 downwards.
AAAAAAAAAACATAACCATAAGTGGAGACCTTATTTGATTATGCACTCAGTTTTGGTCTCCTTACTAAGGATTGATATACAGTGGAACCTCAAAAAATAATAATTCGAACGTATCACATATCGGAACGTTTCGAAAATAGACTTTTTCTCGGACAAAACTGTGTCCTATTATCGAACCCGCCCCTATTTTTGGACGCCGGGTAGGGCTGGTCACTGGCCCGCTCTGTCCGCGTCCCCTGTGCAGGCGCCGTGAGCAGTCTTGCTTTGTTTATGTCTTGAGTGAACACTAACAGCGATCTCTTCACCATTTTACGATTGTTTAATTGTTGTTTGAGCTTGTGGGGCTGTGAAATAAGGCCATGGGCCCAAAGGAAACTGCTAGCTGTACCCCTGTGGTAAAGAAGTGAGACACACCATAGATGTGAAGAAGGAAATAATACAGAAGTATGAGATTGGAGTGAGACTTATTGAGCTTGCAGGGATGTAACAGAGGGACTGTTTATATACCCCTTCCAAGGACAGTTCATTTTTGCTGAGCAGAAAACAGACGACTATGAAGTAATTTTGTAGACAAACAGACATTGAGGACAGAATTATTTTGTTGAGACAGAAACAGACAACTGGGACAGTTATTTGTGAGACAAACAGACGACTGTGGACAGTTATTTTGTGAGACAGAAAACAGACAACTGTGGACAGTTATTTGAGAGACAGAAACAGACAACTGTGGACAGTTATTATGTGAGACAGGAAACAGACGACTGTGGCGTTATTTTGTGGACCGAAACAGACAAACTGTGGAGTTATTTTGGAGCAGATGATTGTGGGACAGTTTTGAGACAGAACAGACGACTGTGGACGTTATTTTGGAGACAGAAACAGACGACTGTGGAGATATTTTGTGAGGACAGAAACAGACACTGTGGATTTTTTTGTGAGACAAAACAGACGATTGTGGACAGTTATTTGTGAGGACAAACAGACTGTGGAGTTGTTTTGTTTTTATGAGACAGACGATTGTGGACAGTTATTTTGTGAGAGAAAACAGACGGACTGTGAGTTATTTTGTGAGACAGAACAGCGACTGTGGAGTTATTTTGTGAGACAGAAACAGACGATTTGGAGTTATTTTGTGAGACAGAAACAGACAAACGTGGAGTTATTTTGTGAGCAGACGATTGTGGACAGTTTTGAGACAGAACAGACGGGACTGTGGGCAGTTATTTTGGAGGACAGAAACAGACGGACTGTGGAGTTTTTTTGTGAGACAGAAACAGACAACTGTGGATTTATTTTGTCGAGACAAAACAGGACAATTGTGGACAGTTTTTTTGTGAGACAGAACAGACAATGTGGACAGTTTATTTTGTTGAGACAGAAACAGAGGACTGTGGAGTTATTTTTGTGAGCAGAACAGAGACTGTGGAGTTATTTTGTGAGACAGACTGATTGTGACAGTTATTTTGTGAGACAGAAACAGACGACTTGGAGTTATTTTGTGAGACAGAACAGACGACTGTTGGGAGTTATTTCGTGAGACAGAAACAGACGGACTAGTTGGAGTTATTTTGTGAGGACAGAAACAACAACTGTGGTAGTTATTTGTGAGTCAGACGATTGTGGACAGTTATTTTGTGAGACAGGAAACAGACAGCTGTGGACAGTTATTTTGTGGAGACAGGAAAACAGACAACTGTGGACAGTTATTTTGTGAGACAGAAACAAGATGTGGGAGTTGTTTTTTGCAGACAGATGATTGTGGACAGTTATTGTGGAGACAAACAGATGACTATGGATAGTTATTTTGTGGACAGTAACAGAGGACTGTGGGCAGTTATTTTGTGAGACTGGGGTCAAGACTCTCAAGCTGGTCATAGTGGCATTAAAATACAGAGAAGGGAAGCAACCCAGTGAGGCTTTGATACAGGAAGTTCCTCATGGAGGGGGTTTATCCTTCCAATCAATAAACCCCAAATCCCTCTTCTTCCAGATGCCATCACCAATTTTCAATAAAGGTAAGTTATAATGTTATTTTATATTACTATAAATAATTAAAGAATATAGCATTTGCTTGTGTGTATGTAATACTGTAATTAATCCTCTATAAAATGTATTTTTTTTTGTGATATTTTTGGGTTTCTGGAACGATTAATTGTATTTCCATTATTTCTTAGGGAAATATTGCTTGGAATTTCAGACTTTCGCATTTAGAACTAGCTCTGGAATGGATTAAGTTCGAAATTTGAGGTTCCATGTAGACTCGTGGGAGAACATATAGGAGAAGAATGTACTAAAATGTTTTACTGTGTAAGGATCTCCCGTATGAAGCTAGACTTAAAGCCTTAAATCTCTCTTACTCTCTGGAGAGACGTAGAATGAGGGGTGATATCATTGAAGTGTATAAGTTGGATGAGGGCTAAACAAGGAGTATTAATAAATTACTGAGGGTGTCGATCCAGGTAAGAACCAGAAATATTGGATTTAAGTTGGATAATTTGATTTAGAAAGAGGACATAGGTAGTATGTACTGGTTTTCTAACCAGAGTTGTGGATGCGTGGAACAATCTTCCGGATTAGGGTGATCGAGGTAGGAAACTTGGGTAGCTTAAAAAGGATTGGAGACAAAATAAATAAGTGGGGAGGGGCTGGGTTTGATGCGTGTCATTGGGTATGGGAGTAATTTCTTGGGTAGAGGTTGTTTGATAAGGACATGCCTTTTATGGGCCAGTAGGCCTTCTGCCCCCGAGAACCCCCCCCCCCCTTTCATTCTTATGTTCTTTAGAATCGTGTGAGTAAAACGTAGTAGTATTTGTAAAGATTTGTAAATAAATCATGGTTAGGTATTTGTAGGTCTTTTTTTTTTTATCCCACTTAGTGTGAGTATTCATACAGTTTTGCTATGTATTAAGGCAGTAGATTACTGGGATTCTATCAAGCAGTGTAGCAACAGAAGTTCATTGGTTATATTACAGCTGTATAACATCATTAGTAAAGCCCTTACCTTGATTACGCAGCTTCAGTATGGTCTCCCTATTACAGAATGACATAAATTCGTTAGAAAACATTCAGCATTAGAATAACAAAATTAATACAAAGCATTAGAAATCTTCCTTATGAAGAAAGACTGAAGCCCTTAAATTGCATTCAATTTGTAGAGAAGAATGAGGGGAGACATGATCGAAGTGTATAAGTGCAAGATGGTTATTAACCCATAACCGGGTCCAAAAGTATATACAGTGGACCCCTGCATAACGATATTAATCCGTTCATGAGAGCTCAGTGTATGCGAAATTATCTTTATGCAAATGGAATTTTCCCATAAGAAATAATGGAAATCAAATTAATCCGTGCAAAGATCACCCAAAAGTATGAAAAAAATATTTACCAATGAAATATACATTTTCCTACACACAAAGAGAAGGATACATGCACATTAGTAGAGTAGTACATGCACCAATAATTTATGTGCATGTACTACTTACTCAATGAAGAATAATGAACTTTATGAAGATTGCAGCAATGATGTGAGGTACCACTGTGTCCTGGGAGTGCCTTTTCCTCCTGGTGCTGTAGGTCTGTTTGGCATTTTTTCTTCCAGAACGGCCTTATACACTGTGTTATGTCGCTAGGATTCTTAAATCTCTCTCTAGAGAGTCCTCGATGATGCATGACTTTCTGGGTTATCCTGGGTGGCTAACCCTCTGGGGTTATTTGTTTCTCGGTAATTGTTTCACGTTAAGCCACACCAACAACCGCACATCTCCACATCTTCGAGTAATACAGCTGATGGTGGTGCAGCAAAAAACAACAGCTGTGGTGCAATGACCATTGTTGCTGCAGGCAGCTGGTGTGCAGCAACAGCTGACCATGGTGCAGCTGCATGCTGTGGTGCTGCAGCCAGCTGTGGTGCACAGCAGCTGACTGTTGTACGATAGTATTTATCACCCTTTTTCCACAGGGTTGGCACTAGAAGCTTTCTTTGGGCCCATGGCGGCTTATTTACAGTTATAAGCACTACAAATAATGAATAATACAAAAATGTATCGAATGTATGCATGCAACCAGCCAACTGGCTTGTAAACAATGACGGCAAGCAGGCACTCAGGCTGGACGGACAGGTTCGGGGACGAGTCATGTTCAGAAAATGCTGATGGATGCAACAACAGCTGACCGTGGTGCAGCAGCAGCTGACTCATATCAGCAACAGCTGACTGGTCAGCAATGCTGACTGGTCAGCAAACAGATGACTGGTCAGAACCAGCTGACGATCCAGCCACAGCTGACTGATACAGCAACAGCTGATGATCCAGCACAGCGATTCTTAAATCTCTCAAACCAACTTTGCTGGCTTTTAAATTCACAATATGAGCACTAGTTCCAGGCGTTTTTCCGTTCACCTGGCGTGTAGTCGACTGGTGTGGTTGATCCTGGGAGACCAGATTAAGGACCCAAGAAAAAGTTAGACAGTCTTTCGATGGGACACACTTTTTTGGGTTATCCTGGGGTAGCTAACCCTCTGTGAGGTTAATTGTTTTTGGTATTCTCAATAAGCACACCAACAACGGTGTCTACAGCAGCAGCAGCAGCAGTGGACATATGCTACCTGACAGCAGCAGCTGACAGTGATACAGCAGCAGCAGACGATGTTACAGCAGCAGCAGATGAACTACAGCAGCAGCAGCAGCGCGGTACTACAGCAGCAGCAGCAGGCAGTAGACGGTACTACCAGCAGCAGCAGAGCGGTACTACGCAGAGCAGCAGACGGTACTACAGGAGCAGACGACTACAGCAGCAGCAGCAGATGACGGTGGTACAGCAGCAGCAGCAGCTGACAGTGCTAAAAGCTGCACAGCAGCTGGACAGTGCTACAGCAGCAGCAGCAGAGACAGTGCTACAGCAGAGCAGGGACAATGCTACAGAGCGCAGATGGTACTGCAGCAGCAGCAGCAGCAGCATGAGAAGGATAGCAATGAACTTCCAGGAGGATTGGACTAATTAATGTTTGGTCTGAGAAGTGGTAGATGAGGTTCAATGTGGATAAGTGTATTGGTACTAGTCATTTGTATTGAAAATAACTCGAAGCTATAAACTAGGTGAAGTAGAGTAAGTAAGTTATTCAGGTATACACAAATACAAGTACACAGGAATTATCATACATAGACAGCATATGTGTAGAGAACCTATGATAACCCAAAAGTCAGAAAGAGTGACTTATTTCCATTAGGGTCCTTTTACTTATTATTATTAATATAAGGTTATAATATTTTCTATTATTCTATTAATGAAGATATCATCTTATCATACTAAAAATGATCTATTTACTACAAGAGGGTCATTAAGACTATCTACAATACGGAGGTCATTACTAGGGAATAAGGTAAAATTTACACTTATGTTAGCTAAAATATAGAAAAATCATTCCTACCTTTCTGTAGCTACATTCATCAGACACTTTGGCACTCTTCTTGAATGGTTCATGCTATGACTGGCTTTGACATGTGCAGGCAGTATGTTCCATTCCTTTATTGCAGTACAATAAAAGGTGTTTTGAGCCTGGCCACTGACTGTGGGTACTACAAAGTTGTGCTCTCTCCCCCTAGTACTATGATTGCTGCGGTTCCCAACCTTGACAAAATTGACAGCAAGATATTCTGGACACTTTGTGAACAATTTTATAAACATGATTTAGCTTCAGTTGTTTTACTCTGTCTTCATCATTCAGCATATCCATCTGCTTGTAATCATTATGGCTTACATGTTCTCTTGGACCCAGACAAAGCCGTAACGGCTTTGTCAAGCCGTTACGGCTTGACAAAGCTCCTGGAGAGCGAAACGTTGCCACAATAAAATGTCATATTAGTTGCACTTGTGTCCTTTTACTTTACATATTGTCGGTAATTCTACCAACATTATTACAACAGGATGAATCTTACCATTTTGTTCTGGGTGATTTGCAGTCTATCTTCGTTTTTTTGTCAAGGCAGAGTACCATGAAGAGCAAGCGTAATCCATATGGCATTGTATAAGGGCTAGACATAGGGTCCTGCGAGCCTCAGTAGGTAGACACTGTGCTTGTCTATACAGGAACTTCAGTTTGGCATTAGCTTTCTTTGCTACACTGTTCCCTATCAATTCTCCTGACATGCATGGGTCAAAGGGGATTCCCAGATATTTAACTGATGAACAAAGTGATGCGGCTTCTTCCCCCCATTACATTGGACATTAAAAATTATTTACCCTTCTCAGTATGTTTCGTGCCAAAGAGAATGGCTTCAGTTTCCCCGAGTGTAAATGATAGTTTGTTGTCTACTAACCATCTAACCATTAGTGCAGGACTCTAGTTCCAGTGGTTAAAAAACTTTAGCTATATTTGTGGGTCTTTACCTGACACTAACAGAGCACTGTCATCTGCATTACAGTAGGAGTTTGACTTGACAATGATAGCATGTCGTTGACATAACATAAGAATAATAAGGGACCCAGAATATACCTTGGAGAAGCTCAACATGCTATGCAGGGGTTCTGATTCCATTTTGTTGATTTTGACATTTGTCTCCTGTGTTAAGGTAGGACTTAAACCAGTTACAGAACTATACCGATAGCTTGAAGTTTCTTAAATTAATAATTGTGGTTGACAGTATCGAAGGCCTTTTGCAGGTCTAAGGTTACCATCCTATGAGGTTCCCATGACATTTCAGTTCTCAGGTTAATTCCATCAGATAATTAGGGAGGTGTCGATTGATGTAAGATCATCTAAAGCTGATTGATAGCTCAGTCTCCAAGAAGACCTTAAAGATACTTAACTACTTGAGAGTTACACCGCCCTCTCTAGAATTTTGGATATTATACTGAGTATACTAACAGGCCTATAGGTTGCTACATCAGACCTAATATTTTCTGAAGATAGGAGTAACTTGGCCTCCTTGAAACCCATCCGGTTCGGCATTAGTGGTGATTGATAGATTTATTATGTGAGCAATAGGGATAGAGAGATAGTTCAGAAGCACCCATCCTTTTAGACCTTAGACGGGATGTTATCCGGGCCAATGCTCTTAGTTGGGTTTAACTGACTTAGTTCTTTTTGAATAAAGTCATGAGAACACTTACTAGTTGACAACTGTTTGGGGTTACAGTTATTGGTATAGTATGTTTGAAACTTAGCAGGTCTGTGTTAAAGGTATTTGATGCAGCTGGTAGTTTACTTACTATGTGGTGATGCAAACAGTGTATAGTAGGATTTAAATGCAATTTGAACCTTAGATGTTTGTGGGAGACCTCGTTATCGATAGTGAGTATATGTTAGACTATCTACTGGCTTTTGGCTATACCTACTGTTTTAGTTGTTGCCAGAGCTTCTGGGGTTATGCTTATACTCTTCAATTTTTTGAGCAATAGTTGCTTTGCTTTGCTCCTTTTTATTAGATCTCTGTACTCGTTCCTCACCCTTTTGGAATTCATTTTAGTGCTGCAATATCCTGTCTGTTTCTTTAAATCTTTTTAGCAGCTGGTATCTGAATTTCATATTATCTATATGTCAGTAGTCATCGGTTCAGATCTTCGTTTATTCCTAACCTCTTTAACTGGTGCCAATATTATCAAGGGTACAGTGAAAATGTTTTGAATTTTTCCAGGCATTGTTTACATCCAGGCAATTATTTCTGTACACTCAAAATTGTGTAGTCCTATTTACCAGTGTTTCTTTACTGTGTTTCTAGTTGACCTCAGTTTTATTGTCCTGTGTAGGCCTATCCTATCCCTGTGATTTTCCTGGTGCAGTAAATGATGAATGATCACTAAGGCCTGTGGTGATGACGCCTGACTGACTAATGTTCTCAGAGCGGTTACCAAAGTATGTGGTCAATTAGGGTGGCTGAGAAATGTGTGATCCAGGTTGGTGTATTATTAGTTGAGTGTGTAACTATTTAACTAGAATTTGCTTTGCCTTTTGCATAGGCCCGTTTATTTTGCTGCTGAAAACAGGATATTGAAGTCGCCCAGTATTATTGTCTCGCAATTGGTTTTCAGTCCAGACATTACTCTGGAAAAGTCTAATAAGAACTGGTCCTGGGTAGGAGGGCGGTAACTAGTTCCTACTAAGATGGGGTTTGGTCTTGGGAGCGCACTTCAAACTATAGAATCTCCCAGTTTAATGTTATTCTAATCAGGTCTTGGGTTGTAAGCTAGTCATTTCTAATGTAGGCACATACTCCACCACCCTTTCTGTTCTAAGCGTTTATTATAATATAACCTTCTATTTTTGAACTCGTCGTCAGTCACTGTTTCATCCAACCAGGATTCAGAGATGTTATAACTGCAGCCTAGACTTTTGTTAGTAGAATCCTAATCTCTGCCAATTTAGGAAGAAGGGATCTTGTGTTGGACATGAATAAAGTGTAGGCCTGTTTTTATAAAACAATTATAATCATCAATATATGGCAATGGGTCATATGTATTAAAATTAGGTAAATCAATGTTCATCTTTGCTAAAGGGTAAGCCAAAGTGCATTTGTTACACACAAAGTGAATTCTGGCACCGTTACTATAATTGTACATACAGTGGACCCCCGCATAACGATCACCTCCGAATGCGACCAATTATGTAAGCGTATTTATGTAAGTGCGTTTGTAAGTGTTTGTTTTGGGGGTTGAAATGGACTTATCTTACTTCACAATATTCCTTGATGGGAACAATTCGGTCAGTACTGGCACCTGAACATACTTCTGGAGTGAAAAATATCGTTACCGGGGGTCCAATGGACATCCATCATGCACCCACCCCTTACAAATTTTTACTAAGGTGCCTTTTCTGTTTTTCATGCATACTTTAGTACAGTGTATGCACTGTTTGTAATGTTTGAGTAATAATGGGATGTAATTGTCTCACATTGAACTATGTATGCATTACATATGGAGTTAGGTTATCATTCCATAGCTTACTATTACCGTCATTATTACCGTCATTTATCTGTCTGTTTTGCCTCTGCCACAATAGTTGAGGTCCGGGATTAATTAGGATATCACCACTAAGAGGCTACAATGAGCTGTGCGCCAATGTTTTTGTTTGGGTATGCGGTGTTGCATACTGCAGCGAATAGTGACATTAACTTTTCTGGTAGGATGGTAACTGTTGTGCTTTTACTGTCCATGGCGCTATTACTCCATTCGCCTTTTTCCAGTCCCATGACTGATTTCTTTCTTCATGGAATGAAGAAAAGATAAATATAATTATGGCAGCCTGTGTCCCCCCTATGGATGCCATTTTCACTACTTCGCTCTTTTCTCATTATACAATAATATTTACTTTCTATTTTTTCCAGTCACCTAGCAACCTTGTATCAGCTTAGCAATCACCACTGAATTACTAGTAAATTTCTTCTTCAAAAACCTCTTCACTCCTCACTTTTCCTTAACTTCACACACCCCTTTCAGTTAAAACCCCTTATTACACACTCCCTTCCTGCCTCACTTCACAGTCCGGTTTAACTATTAAACTTCTACTCCTTTCCATTCAGGTAGACTGGAAAGGTTTAATCATGGTTTTATTCCTTCAATCCCCTCAATTCCATTTATCGGGGTTGTGTCGTGTGCTCCTGACCTTGTTGCTGACTCAGCCATTTTTAAAACACTGAGGGAAGTGAACGCACTACAAACCGACTTTCCTTGAGTTTATAGATATTATTTGCATTTTTCCTATGATTCTCTCATGTACACTGTCAGCTGGAATATAGGTCAGTACTGTTTGTTATTGTCCCTTATTACTTTGACATTAAGGTTCTACAAATGGTTCTAGTGTGGGGGTAGCTTTTTAATTATGGCCTTATCTGTCTAGGGTAATACTTAATCATGATGATCATCCTTCGTGTCTCTGAGTATCATTTCACCAGCCCTTCTTCACAGGTTATTTACCCTAAGCTGTTCGCCCGGACCCAATCCTGAAGTGTCTCTGGTGTCGCAAAATATTCACGAAAAAAAAAAATTATTTTTCTATGAAAAATATAAGAATATTTTTCTGGATTGTTTGAGTCCCCCCCCCAAAAAAAATTAACATCAGTACTTACCCAGATAGGAGGTATGAAGTTGCGGAAATGAGCCGGTTGGCAACAGCGGGAACTGCACGCTCCACCCGTCAACTTAGTTTACTTGTTTTTGAAGGTATGTTGTTTTTTCACTATTTTTATTTTTTCACATAACTTATGTGGCCTGTGAAACATGGTGTCATACACGTGGTGTTTTAACTCCTCACACACATAAAAAACATGTGTCATACACAGTGGTGTTTTACATTCTCCACACATAAAACAAGGTGTCATATCACAGTGGTGTTTTACACTCCTCACACACAAAACATGGTGTCATACACAGTGGTGTTTTATACTCTCACCATAAAAACATGGTGTCAATACACAATGGTGTTTTCACTCCTCGCACATAAAACATGGTGTATACACAGTGTGTTTTACACTCAAACATAAAACATTGTGTATACACAGTGGTGTTTTACATCCTCACACACAAAACAGGTGTCATACCACAGGGTGTTTTACCTACTCCCTCACTCATAAAAACATGGTGTCGTTACACAGTGGTGTTTTACACTCTCACAGCAAAAACTGGTGTCCATACACAGTGGTGTTTTACACTCTCACACACAAAACATGGGTGTCATTACACAGTGGTGTTTTACACTTCCTCACACATAAAAACATGGTGTCATACCACAGTGGTTGTTTTCACTCCTCATCATTAACCATGGTGTCATAACAATGGTGTTTTTACACTCCTCACACATAAAATCAGTGTGTGCATTTTTGTGGAAGTTCTTTTTTATGTGCAAGACAAAATACCTCGTCTGAGCAGTTTTCTTCAAAGTATTAGCAGGCAGTTGTGTTATGTAGTTATCCTTAGTAAAGGTCGTGTGTATTTCATTCCTTCCTTCCTAATTTCCTACCTTCCTTTCCTTCCTGGAGGACTACCTTGGAGGGCATTCACCTCTCTTCCTACTTTCCTTCATCTGTCCATTCTTTACTTTTTTCCTTCCTTTCATCTAGTCCTTCCTCATTCCTGCCTTCCCTTCTTGCTCTATATATATATACACATTTATAGTCACTAGATTCTTTCATAAAATGCTATTATCACCATTAGCAAGCTTGTCTTGGGTTGGGAGTGTGTGGCTTATTTTTTTTTTTTTTTTTTTGAGTCAGGAGTCGGCAGCTGTCAAAATGACTTAGTCTCATTACTCACTCCCCCTCCCGCCTGTCAATACAATGGGGTCGTTGTTTTTTTGGATGCTGCTTCCCCTCCATATATCTAATTATCTTTCTCCCTCATTATATCTCTTTCAATCTGTCTCTCTCTTTCTCTCTGTCTATCTCTGTCTCACGGGTACCACATAAATAAAGTATACATAGTGTAAATTACCTAGGATTAACCCAAAAAATCCAGACAAAGTGCTACCACTCTGCTTGAAGATGTGAGTAACGTGATGATGACAGTCTTGTGGCTCTCTCTGAGACAGAGCTAGACGGATAGACAGGGAGCTTGGGCAGACAGACAAATAGAACACAGACAAATGTTTGTTCATCGTTGTCTCCTCCTCCTCTCCTCCTCCTCCTCCTCCTCCTCCTCCTCTCCTCTCCTCCTCCTCTTCTCCTTCTCCTTCTCCTCTTCTCCTTCTCTTCTCCTCCTCCTTCTCCTCCTCATCTTCTTGTCCTTTCCTCCTCCGGTCTTGACAGATAGACAGCTGGGGGGGGCCCCCCCCCCTCCCTCCACCCTCGTTTACGCTCATCAAAGGTCAGCTTCGTATCAGATGTTATCTCCCTTGATCTTGTCACTGTCATGGGGTGAACTGTTTTCATGCCTCATGGGAAACATATTATTACATATTATTTATTATTAGGTTTATTATTATTTTTTCTATTCTTCCTCCTCCCCTCTTCTACTTCTTCTTCTCCTTCCTCCTCCTTCCTCCTCCTCCTCCTCCCTCCTCCTCCCTCCCTTTCCTCCTTCCTCCCTTCTCCTCTTCCTCTCCTCCCTCCTTCCTCCTCCTTCCTCCCTCCTTCCTCCTCCTCCCTCTTTCCTCTTCTTCTCTTCCTCCTTCCTCTTCCTCCCTTTCCTCTTCCTCTTCCTTCCCTTCCTCTCTTCCTCCTTCCTTCCTCCTCCTCCTCCTCTTCCTCCTCCACCTTCTTCCTCCTCCTCCTCTTCCTCCTCCTCCTCCATAGCTTTTGGTATCAAAATCTCGAAAAAAAAAATAAAACTTTCATGAAATTGATCTTCACTGACACTTCCCATATGTGTTAGAGCCATCACTTGGGAGAGAGAGTCCAAGATTTGTGGGGAGTCAATACAGTGGCCCGCATAGTGACTTTAATCCGTGCAAGAGGGCTATTGTTATGCGAAATGAAATGATCGGTAGCGAATGATTTTTCCCCATAAGAAATAATGGAATCAATTAATCGTGCAAGAAACCCAAAAGTATGATAAAAAATTTTTTACCACATGAAATGTTAATTTTAATACACAAAACTGAAAAAAGGCATGCACAACTTACATGACACTTACTTTTATTGAGTTCTTATTCATCATCATTGATGGGAGGGAGGGGAGTGTGTGTTAGTGTTTAGAGGGGATCCCTTCCATTAAGACTTGAGGTGTCGAGTCCTTTTTGGGGTTACTTCCCTTTTCTTTTAATGCCACTAGGACCAGCTTCAGAGTCATGGATTCTTTCGCACAACATATCTCGTCCATAAGTGGCCTGTACCTCTCGTTCCTTTATGACTTCCCTAAGGTGTTTCACAACATTGTCAGTTGTAATTAATCACCAGCACGGCTTGCAATAGCTGTTGAGGGTGATTTTCATCCATGAAGGTTTGCATTCCAAGCCACTTTGCACAGTTTTCCTTAATCTTTGTAGTAGGCAATTTCTTCAATTTCTCTCTTACCCCTCCTTCGAACCAGTTTCCTCAGGTCTGGCCTTGTGTTGAAGTTGATCTATCAGCTCATCTGTGGTTAGTTCTTCATTGGTCCTCCTCCACCATCTCTTCACAATCATCCACTTACCTCCAACCAAGGAACTTTCCACTGCCTAATGGATTCTCAACTGGATAGGATTCTCAGGGTTAGCCTCAAACCCTTCAAAATCACTTTTGTCTTACACATTCTGCCAACAGTTTCTTCCAAGCAGAGTTCAAGGTCCTCTTAGTCACTTCCCTCCCAAGCTTACCTATAAGGTTTACACATTGAGGATATTAAAGTGCTCTCTCCAAAACTCTCTTAGAGTCAGTTGTGTTCTGTGGTCACTACAAAGCACCTTTCATACAGAGCTTTTGGTAACAGTTTTTGAATTTCAAAAACCTGCTGGTCCTTGGGCTGCAGGAGAGGAGTGGTATTAGGAGGCAAAAACTGAAACCCCCATGGATGGGTTTTCCCAAAGTGGCTAAGTGTCCTTTCCCACAAGTTGGTGCTTCAGGCACAATTTTAGAGGCATGATGGTCTCTGTGATTCCTCTCAACATTTTAAATGAGAAGATCTACTTTTTCTTGGGGGTTCTGGTTTATCATTGTGGTGTGATATTGGGTTGGTTTCTGTACCGCTTGGCCACGTTCACCCCGCCTTAGACAGATCCTCCCCCGGACTCGCTTCCCCTTTGCACCTTGAAAATGGGGAAAGCCTTTCTCCCGGAAAGGGCCCCCACTTGTTCGGTTCAAATCTTAATCTTTAGCCAGGTTAGTGCACTCCGTAACAACCACTTCATAAAAATGAAAGGATAGGGTTCCCTTAGAAATTTTTGGCCAAATAATAGTTACTCAGTCTTTTTTCAAGTTTCTTTTTATTTAAAAGTTAATATTTAGATATATAAAATCTATTAAATATCAATGTCAGAAAACTTTCCTTCACACAAAAAAACTCTTAAATAGAATGTACATGATAGACCCCTCTGGAACTTTTAAAAATTGGGTACTAATTTGGTAAGAAGGGGAAATATTACCGCTTCCTAATAGTAACTTTACTTGTGTGCAATAATATATTGAGAATTAACCTTTCACTGAGAAAATCCGGGGGAAAAAGGAATATATCACAAAGTTCTAAGCTTGACATGGTGTCCAATCGTAACCTAAAGATAACAGTATTGATTGTCAAAAGACTTCACAATCCCACGTGGACAGGAGTTTCTAAAACCCCAAATTTCTCTACCAGTGGAAATAAGGGGGGAGTACTAGGAGGGTAGCTCAGTAAATGCACACGAGTCAGCAGGAGAGTGAACTCCCATATCAGTAAATTCCTTCAGACATCAACCGTCAAAAGGGGGGAGGGTAGAGCGGTGCAAACTCCCAATGGGGATCCCTTGTTAAAAACCCTTAGCCAGGGTACCTACCTAAACATTGCCGTTTAAATTATATTAATACCCCCGGGTATATTCAAAACAGATAATTTATAAACTAGTGGAATCTTTAATTTAGCAAATTTAAAGAAACCCCAGGAAATATTAAGTGGTAATAAATAATTAATCCATTATGACCTTGGTATAACAGAGGGCTATCGACCCGACTATTATCGGAGATCACTATATAGGTCAGCAATAGAGAAAATTTAGGGGGAAAGGGCGGGAACCCGTTATATGTGGTAATTCCCTGGAGGGGGGTTTGGAAACGAAGGTTTGCCCAGGGCAATGGTTTTTCAAATTGCTGGCTGGACAAAAACGTAAGGAAACGCAGTAACATTCATTACAAATGGGACTCTTCATGCGAAATGACATGTATGCCGGGATGGGGGTTTACTTATCTAGGGTTTGGGGGGGAGCCTGGCCAATGCAGTGGGGGGAGTTTTTTTGGTCTTCAAAATAAAAATAGATAGTGGGATGGGGTTTCATGGAAAAACAATGTATTCTGAGTGTTGCGAAGTGTGAGTTTTTGGGAAACCAGTCATAGGCGAATGCGGAGAGTCATTGATGAACATAGGAAAGCTAATGGCATTAGGTATAAGGAGGGGAACAGGGTAGTGGAGGAACAAAATAGCAGGGAAAAAAAAAAAAAAGAGGGGGGTTTCTGAAAATCATTTACTAATAATCTATGCGAGAAATAAGATGGAGAATTGGGGTTATTGCGAGTGCAGGTAACTTGTGTTTTTGCCATAACTGAACGTTTTATATGAAAAAAGGGACATGCCTGCTGAATGTCACATAAAGGTTTTTTATTTTTCCAAATAGACAGAAATTGGGGAAATGGGGTGGGTTGGCACTCTATGTCCGTAATAGTTTAAATTGTTGCATAAAAAAAGGGTTAAAATCTGAAAAACTATGGGCTTTTGGTAGAATTTATGGGGGCATGAAAAATTGATTTTACGTGATATACCGTCCCCAAACTGGTAGAGAAGAGGAAGTACTGTGGGAGGAAAATTTTTAAGGCCCCAAAAGGGAAAGATAACGTTTTAATTCAGGGGCTTTAACTTTGTAAAATTGATTGGAATTTTCTAACTTGAATTTAGAAACTAACAACTTTTTTGAATGTTCGGGTTGTTTTTTGAAGCGTTTGTGACAGAACCCACAAAAAGGGAAAAAAACCCCTTGACTTAGTTCTGGGAAAAAGGAATCCCTTGTTAAAAATTAGAAATTTCAGAGAACTTGGTGTAGCGACCCCAAATCAAATTTAAATTTTGTATTGAAAAGGAAGTATGATAGTGGGGTAACTCAGTAACAGTCCCAGATTTTCGCTTAGCAGATTTCATGGGGTTAAGAACACTTATCTGTTTACTGGGGGAACGAAGAGAGCTATCAATATGACCTTTCTAACACTATAATGCTCCCCCAAGAACATTTATCCCATAAAAAGAAATTAGATAAAACAGAAATATAAAAAGGATGTAATGGCCAAATATTTTTGGGGGCAAAAGAAAGGATTTATAGGCTTATCAAAAGGGGTGGTCATTTTTTGAATCAGTACATTGACATTAAGAGAGACTTAAAAAGAATAAGAAAAGCTAAACGGACTTGAAATTAAAGTTTCAGGGATTCGAAAACTAACCCAAAAAATTTTTCCAGGTGTAAGAACAAAAGTTGGGGTAAGAAGGCCCCCCTTTAAAAAAAACCAGGGCATTTCTGACAAAGGAATAAATGTGCCGTTTTTTAAAATAATTATTTTCTCTCGGTTTTAACAGGAAGACACTAACAAACCCCAGAAATTTAAATTTTTTTTGGGGGCCCTGAAGAAGAAAATTATGTAAATATAGTCACTAGTAAATGGTTATAAAACAATAGCCGACGAAGCAAAAAAGTGCCGGGACCTGTAGCCTTTTTTAAGGGGTTTTAAGGTGCAAAATGGAACTCTTTTGCCATTAAATAATATTTTTTAATTTATCTTTAAAAAAGGTGTAGGGTCTGATATGTGGGCGAGGGGGTAATTAATTCCTATTTTAAAAACTTGATAAGGGGTTACCGCAAAATTAAAACCCCCAAAAAGCTTCAGTTTTTAGGCAAAATTTTAGAGTCAATTTTAGCGAGATTTTAAGAAGCCATTTGGTAAACTAATCTGATTATGAACTCACATGGATTCCGAAGGGCCCCTCTTGTCTAACCAATTATTAAAATTTTTTCAGTAAAGCTTTTGAGGGTGTTGATCAGATAAAGAATTTATATTATTTTCTTAGATTTAGTAAGGGTTTTGATGAATTCCCTACCAAAGATGTTAAAGAAAGGGCGCTCATGGCATAGGGAAAAGTGCTGTCATGGACGATCATGGGTCACAGACAAAAACAGTGTGTGTCCATAAAGGGGTTTTAAATCTGAGTGGGGATCGTAACAGTGGCATTCCACAGGGTCGTCTTGGGCCCTTTTTGGGTTTATAAAATATACAATGACCTTTATGAGGGAATTTAGTGAAATGACAAAATTCTCTGACACAAAGATAGGTAGGATAATTGATTCAAACTAGAATCCCGGGAACTTCAGGAGGTTTAGACAAAAGCAATACCCGGCAGAAAAGTGGCATTGCAGTTTCACTGTAAAAATGTAAAGGTTTTGAAGCTTGGGGGTGCCACAATCCTAGGGCCTATAAGCTAAATAATGTAGAACTTAGCCATACAGGAAAAAGGACTTGGGGGGTTTGGGTAAACAGCAACTTAAACCAAAACAGCAATGCCCAAAAAGTAGTAATAAGGGAAACAGATTACTGGGATTTATACAAGAAGTGTAAGCAACAGAAGTCGCAGTTATTTACAGCTTTTTAACAAAAATA
>NC_069435.1:5097539-5136943 GCF_026875155.1 Cherax quadricarinatus | reverse complement strand
ACTCCACATAACTCCCAAAGTATTTGGAATATTTTCAAAAACTCAACGGTCAAATAAGAGAAATCATTATTCTACAATGTTGTGAATATTATTCCATTTAATTAAGTAATAAAGGAAGCATTTCGTTCCTTAGGTGAATAAGTTACTTCCGAGATATCGGCCGGGGAAGGGCCGGCCGGCCCCCGTCTCAAAAAAAAAAAAAAAAAATCGCAAAAATCGCTTTTTGTTTGGGTGTATTCTTAGTAAACTGATGTTCTAGTGCAGTTATCCTCTTCAAAACACCGTTTTCTCTTACTAAAGAGCCTAACGAATGGGACATGGAGTGGAGTAACTCGATATTATCGAAATATCCCGATAATCTTTCGTCATATTAGGGCCCTTTATTTTATTCAGCCTAAGAGTATATAACATGTTTGTATGTTATTTAGAGTGTTTATTATATCATATTAGATCAATTCTGATAAAAAAAATAAGCCGTAGAGTTGATATATAAGCGTAATAATGGGCGATTCTGCTGGTACCTCAGGGGGCAGGAACACTCCCGAGCTTTTCCCATCGGGTTTTCCCGCTGTCGCTCAGTCTACGGATAAGTCCCGCCTACTGTTTTATGATGCCAAATAGTCATTTATTATATTAAAAAGAAATGCAAGAAAAGGCGATAAAAAACAAGAAAATAACTCCAAAAAATATATAGGCCGTGAGCAGACTCGGTACCAACATCGCCGTCACCATACCTGATATAAATGACTATAATTACTTGTAGAAACGTCGTAGAACATTCATTCTGGTACCATTGTGTTGCCAAAGAGTTGAGCTATTTTTCAGTATATATAACTCAATTTCCATATTTTATCGATTTTTCGGTGAGCGCGCGCGGAAAATTGCCCGACGGCCCCCCTAAAGACGCCACTGATGGCTGGGTCTGGTAACCCAGAACTAACTTTGACGTTGACAATAGTATCAAACTTTTAATTTTTTTATTCCACAGTGCGGCCTTGTATCTCAGCGTAGTAACAACATATATCGAAAATATTGTGAGTGGATTGTGTGTGAGTAATTACAACCAAATAACATCAGTCTGAATGAGGATAAAATACAACACTTAACTTCCTGATGATCCAACTTGACCACCAACCTTCCTACCTTCTTTTATACCGTTGTTTTTTTTTCTTTGGAGGGAAGGTTGTATTGTTTTGCTATATTTTGTTTTGTCATACATTTTATTATGTAATATGTTACATTATGTTATTAGCTATTTTCAATAACATTGAGAAACATGGAAAAGTATTCTCCCAGGAATATTAATGCGATTTTTATTGACAACGCTTTTCGCCCACTGATGCGCCGTCTTTACACCTTCGTTTATTTTCTTTATTAGCTGAAAATGGAAAATGACGTCCCTTGTATTATTATTACTTGTTTGTACAATTTTTTCTGTATGTGATCGCTATGTATTTTTATCTGGCTGTATATGTGTAGTTTTTATTATGTGTCTGTTTTATGTAAAGTGAACACGTTGATTAATATAAAATTATACATCGTCCAAATTATGGCTAAACATCGTTTTTTTTGTACTGTTGTTACACACCCCCCCGGCCAATGTATATTTGGTTTAGGTGTTTGCCGGGTCAGTGGTCACGTGACCTAACCAACGTCAAAGATAGGTGTTCGTCTTTGTTGTAGCAGGTGAATTTACCAGCCGACTAGTCAACACGCCTTCACTGGTCCTTAGTACGGACAGTTGTTAATTGCTATTCCTCACCATAGTATATTTGGGAATAACCCCACCTTTTTTTACTCTGTATGATTTCCTCTAGTTATATAACTAGTTAATTTTAGAGAAGAAAGATTGTATTTATGTGTAATTAGTTGATTTAAAAGTTCTTTGTGAAACAATGTTTAAGACAGCATACGGGAAAAATGCGGTAAAATATTCCCTGTTGATATATACTTCTTATCAATATAAACAGAAAATGTATTAAAAGTTACATGATGACATTTTATAATATCTATGAAAATTACATTCATTAAATGAGATTGTACTTGAAGTTTATTTCCATCCCCAAACTCTGTTCTAAATTGTTATGTCTGAATCCCACATGCGGAAATGGTAACATTTTTCTGACTTTTTAGCTTAAGTGTACACCCACACGGTGGACATTTATCAAGACACAATCAGCTTTTTACCTGTGACAGACTTTGTATGTATAGGGAGCATAGGGTGAAGGGTTCAGGTGTGGAGACATATGTGAGTATGTATAGGGAACATAGTGACGTGGAAGGGTCAGGTGGAGATATGTGAGTATGTATAGGGAACTAGTGACGTGAAGGGTCAGGTGGGACTATGTGAGTTTGTATAGGGAACATTGTGAAGTGAAGTGTCAGGTGTAGACTATGTGAGTATGTATAGGGAACTAGTAGACGTGAAGGGTCAGGTTGGAGACTATTGTGAAGTATGTCATAGGGACATAGTGAAGGAAGGGTACAGGTGGAGACTAATGTTGAGTAATTGTATAGGGGAAAACATAGTGACGTGAAGGGTCGGTGGTAGAATATGTGAGTATGTATAGGGAACATAGTGACGTGAAGGGTCGAAGGTGGAGACTATGTGAGTAAGTATAGGGAAACATAGTGGACTGTGAAGGGTCAGGTGGGAGCCTATGTGAGTATGTATAGGTACTAGTGAGTGAAGGGTCAGGTGGAGACTATGTGAGTATTATAGGGAACATAGTGACGTGAAGGGTCAGGTGGAGACTATGTGAGTATGTATAGGGAACATAGTGACGAAAGAGTCAGGTGGAGACTAAGGGAGTATGTATAGGGAACATATGACGTGGAAGGGTCAGGTGGGAATTGTGAGTATGTATAGGGAACATAGTGACGTGAAGAGTCAGGTGGAGACTATGTGAGTATGTATAGGGAACATAGTGACGTGAAGAGTCAGGTGGAGACTATGTGAGTATGTATAGGGAACCATAATGACACGTGAAGCGTCAGTGGAGACTATGTGAGTATGTTATAGGGAACATAGTGACGTGAAGGGTCAGCGTGGAGAGAGTTGATTGCTGAACAGTTGGATTTAGAGAAAGACCTAACCCAGATAGGCCAATAGGTTTTTGTTGCTGTTTAGGACAACGTTGAAGAAATTTCTGGCAAGAGATATAGCTATGTCGTTAAAGGTTCGTTTTAAAGTCTACCGAACACCGACCAACCAGCAGGATCTTCTCAACTTCTACTCTCACCACAACACCAAAACTAAACGTGACGTAATCATAAGCTTCTTGATTCGTGCCCTTCTAGTCTGTAGTAGTGAATTTCTTGAGGAGGAAGAATGTTCTTTATCGAACCAAGTAATTTTCTAACTTCACTTTCTCTTCATTTCATTTAGAGTGTAGGCACTGCAGATACAGTAGACACTGCAGATACAGTAGACACTGCAGATACAGTAGACACTGCAGACACAGTAGACACTGTAGACACTGCGGACTCAGTAGACAATGTAGACACTGTAGACACTGTAGACGGTTATGCAGACACTGTAGACACTGCAGACACTAAAACACTGTAGACACTGGAATATAATCATCAAACTCAATACACAAAAAACCGCCAAATTGCAGAGAGAAAAATTATGAAGAGAGTGAGTGTAATTTATTGGTTAGGAGGAACAGCGCGGGAGAATGATGAGAAGGAAAAGAGAAAATAGTGGAGTTGTTTAATTGATGGTTGTTAGTAGTAGAAGTGGGAGTAAATTTGTGCCACAAGAGAAAGGGGATGAGTGAAGGAGACAATAGTAATAGTAGAAAATAGAAGCAAAAATAATAGTAAAGGAGTGATAGTCGAAGTACAAGTAAAAGTGAGTTCAGTCTAAGGACAAGAAAAAGGAGCACTGCAGGAGAGCTTAGGACCCACTAGGAGGACTGCAGGAGAGCTTGAGACCCCACTAGGTGGACCTGCAGAGAGCTTAGGGCACACAAGAGCACTGCGGAGAGCTTAGGACCCACTAGGGAGCACTGCAGGAGAGCGTAGACCACTAGGAGCACTGAAGGAGAGCTTTAGGGACCCACTAGGTGCACTGCAGGGAGAGCTTAGGAACCCTTAGGAGCACTGCAGGAGAGCTTAGGGCCCACTAAGAGCACTGCAGGAGAGCTTAGGACCCACTAGGAGCACTGCAGGAGAGCTTAGGACCCACTAGGAGCACTGCAGGAGAGCTTAGGGCCCACTAGGAGCACTGCAGGAGAGCTTAGGACCCACTAGGAGCACTGCAGGAGAGCTTAGGACCCACTAGGAGCACTGCAGAAGAGCTAGGGACCCCCTAGGAGCATGCAGGAGAGCTTAGGAACACAATAGGAGCATGCAGGGATGAGCTTAGGGCACCCACTAGGAGCACTGCAGGAGAGCTTAGGGCCCACTAAGAGCACTGCAGGAGAGCTTAGGACCCACTAGGAGCACTGCAGGAGAGCTTAGGGCCCATAGGGAGCACTGCAGGGAGCTTAGGGACCCAATAGGAGCAATTGAAGGAGAAGCTTTGGAAAACCCAAATTAGGAGCACTTGCAGGAGAGCTTAGGGGCCAACTAGGTGCATTGATGGAGAAGATTAGGGCCAATAAGTGCACTTGCAGGAGAGCTTAGGACACACTAGGAAGCACTGCAGGAGAGCTTAGGACCACTAGGAGCACTGCAGGAGAGAATTAGGGGCCCAATAGGAGACTGCAGGAGAGTTAGGGCACTAGAGCACTGCAGGAGAGATTAGGACCCACTAGGAGCACCTTGCAGGGAAGAGGCTTAGGGCCACACTTGGAGAATGCAGGAGGATTAGGACCCCACTAGGAGCCTGCAGGAGAGCTTCTTTAGGACCCATAGAGCAATGCAGGAGAGCTTAGGACCACTAGGAGCACTGCAGGTGGAGCTTAGGGCCACTAATGAGCACTGCAGGAGAGCTTAGGACCCACTAGGAGCACTGCAGGAGAGCTTAGGCCCACTAGGAGCACTGCAGAGAGCTTTGGACCCACTAGGAGCTATTGAGGAGTGCCTTAGGACCAACTAGGAGCAACTGCAGGAGGCTTTAGGGCCCACTAGGTAGCACTGCAGGAGGCTTAGGGCCCACTAGGAGCACTGCAGGAGAGCTTAGGGCCCATCTAAGAGAAACATGAAGGAGAGCTCTTAGGACCCACTAAGTGCACTGCAGGAGAGCTTAGGTAGGCCCACTAGGAGACTGCAGGAGAGCTTAGGGCATATAGGAGCATGCAGGAGGTAGGGCCCACTAAGAGCAACTGCAGGAGAGCTTAGGACACTCTAGGAGCTCTGCAGGAGAGCTTAGGGCCCACTAGGAGCACTGCAGAGAGCTTAGGGACCCACTAGGAGAACTTGCAGAGAGCTTTAGGACCCAACTAGGTGCACTGCAGGAGGATTAGGGCCCCACCTAGGAGCACTGCAGGAGAGACTTAGGCCCACTAGAGCACTGAGGAGAGCTTAGGACCCCCTATAGGAGCAATGCAGAGGAGAGCTTAGGGCCCAATAGGGTGCAACTGCAGGAGAGCTTAGGGCCCCATCAAGGAGCACTGCAGGAGAGCTTGGGGCCCACTAAGAGCACTGCAGGAGAGCTTAGGACCCTCTAGGAGCACTGCAGGGAGCTTAGGGCCCACTAGGAGCCTGCAGGAGAGCTGAGGACCCACTAGTGAGCACTGCTGGAAGAGATTAGACCCATAGGAGAACTGCAGGAGAAGCTTAGGGACCACTAGGAGCACTGCAGGAGAGCTTAGGACCCACTAGGAGCACTGCAGGAGAGCTTAGGGGCCACTAGGAGCATGCAGAAGAGCTTAGGACCCATAGGAGCAATTGCAGGAGAGCTTAGGGCCACTAGGAGCACTGCAGGGAAGAGCTGGGTAGAGACCCACTAAGAGCACAGCAAGGGAGAGCTTCGGACCCACTAGGAGCACTGCAGGAGAGCTTAGGACCCACTAGGGGTAGGGCGGAAAACGCGGGATAGTGGGAAACTTTAGGACAGAGCACACTGGCAGAAAAAATGAAAAAAATAAAAAGGAATATGAATAATAATGAATGGATAAAGGTAGGGAGAGAAGAATGGATCATGTCAGTCACGAGTGTTTGAAGTTTGGATAATTTTCAATGTAAGGAGAAAGGAAGACATTAAAGGACAAAACAGCATTTAAAGTTTCATAAATGGAAACTGTGTATATAGGGAATGCTTCAAAAGACGACGGGTGTGAAGGGCTTAGAGTATAATAAACACTTTGCGCAGTGGACAGTGTAGGATGACTGTGATTCTAACATGACAGAAAAGAGCATTATTGGAATCGGCAGAGTTGAACACTTTTTTATACTCTTAAAGTAAAGGTCGGTCAGAAAGAGAAGGCGGACGTTTTTTCATTTTTCTCCCCAGTGTTGTGTTGTGACACCACTAATCACTTTCCAGACTATTCCACTTTCTGATAGCTCTGTCACTGAAGATTTACTTCTTAACATCCCTGTAATTCATTTGGGTCGCTTCAGCTTCCAGTTGTGACATTGTTGCTGTGTTCCCATATCTGGAACATTCTGGTCTATGTCAATTTTGTCAATTTCCTCTCAGCATTATATGTGTCGTTAACATATGATCCATATGACTCCTGTCATCCTATGTGTAGGTCGATTCCTCTCTTCGCAGGAAATGTCCCTTAGCTCCGGGGATAGTCTGTTACCTTTTTTGGTAGGTTGTGGGTTCATAGTGGGAGTGAGTGTGTGGTACGTGTCTGTGTGTGTGCTGTGTGTGTGTGTGTGTGTGTGTGTGTGTGTATGTGTGTGTGTGTGTGTGTGTGTGTGTGTGTGAGTGCGTGTGTGCTGTGCGTGCGTGCGTGCGCTTGCGATTCAGCTCCGGGGTGTGATATTATTAACGGGTTGCACATCAAGGGGCCAAGGTTGGGAAACCTGGAACTGGAGAATTTTCATGTCTGATTTTGAAAGTGACCTACAGCTTTGTATAGCTGGAAAGAGAACCAGCAGCCACATTTGTCAGAGGATCAGCACCACACCTGTAGAGACCAGTACCCACACCTGTAGGAGACCAGTAACCACCCTGTAGTGCCAGCAACACACACCTGTAGAGGAGGACAGCACAAACACCTGTTGAGACAGTACCCACAAACTCTGTAGAGACCAGTACCTACACTGTTAGAGAGACTGCTACCACTCTTATATATCAGAGAAGTTATTGCAACACATGCACGTGGGGCGGTGAAGACTATTTTATGTTCAATTCCAGAGAAGAAAGTTCATCAGGGGAATTCCAGCAGGATAATAAGAGACGCAGGACCGACGCTTCACCATCACTTGCTCTCAACATTACCTTCATAAAGTATTGTGTTGTAACACCATCACTTGCTCTCAACATTACCTTCATTAAAGTATTGTGCTGTAACACCATCACTTCCCCCTTCCCCCCAACATCATTCAATATGGTGTCACCATCGGTCGACTCTGACGACAGTATGCAAAACGCCCAGCGTTTTACATGTTATAGAAAAAAACAGTAGCAGCAAGAGTAAGAATAAACGCTGGTTACACTCACTTATATATTCATGAAAAACATTTGTACAATATTTATACTGTATTTTTTGTTTTTTACTAGTTAAGTGATTAATGAATAAAATTGGTTAAAAGCTCTATAGATTAATTATTTACCCATTGTTTGATAGTGCAACCTCTATTTGCTGACCCAGAGCTGTAGCTTTTCTCATTAAGGGGTCAAGAGCTGTAACAATTGTTACCCCTATTGGGTAGGGTTATCCTAGGTAATTTTACCCCGTTGGGTCAGGAGAGCTTACCTTTGTTAAACTATGAGACCAAAGAGCTGTAGGCTTATCACCGTGAGGGATCAACTTTGGGACCTCAGGAGCTGCCTTTTTGTACAGACAGATAAGTACCTTAAATAAAATGTTAACTAGAGTAATAAAACTCTAGGGACACAAAACGCCTCATTTCAGTTACTCGAGTCTTGAAAAAATATTAAAATCAAAATCAGATGACCGCAGTTTTGATCCGAGGGAAATAGGACTTATTTTCATATTTAAAAACCTTGAAACTAGGTAACAGGGACTATACAGTTCTGAGACACTCTGCCAAAATTTAAGTACCTAAATATAACTTGAGAAAATATAAAATAAATTTGTTGATGCAGTCTTGATGCGGAGGAATTGAAGCTCGTGTGCATGGTGATTGGAGGGTTCCACGACCATAGCGAGAGATATCTGACGATCCACGACATACAGCGACATATACTGAGGATTCCACGTCATGAGGACATATCCTGAGGGCCACGCTCTTTATAGCGAGATATAGCCTGAGGTCCAACGACATTGCGAAGATATATCCTGACGGGCCCAGACATAGCAAGATATACCCTGACGGTCCACTACATAGCAGATATAGACTGAGGGTCAACGACCATAGCGAGTTATAGACTGAGGGGTCATACGACTCCCATGCGAGATATAGCCTGAGGGTCCAACGTCCATAGCGAGATATAGCTGAGGGTCCAAGAACAGCGAGATATAACCGGATGGTTCTCGACAAAGCGAGTTATATAATGAGGGTCAACGACATAGCGAGGATATAACCAAGGATTCCACGACATAACGAGATATAACCTGAGGGATCCACGAATGGCGAGATATATCATGAGGATTCCACGACAAGCATAGATATAACCTGAGGATCCACGACATGGCGAGCTTATAACCTGAGGATCCACGGACATAGCTAGGTTATAACTGTGTATCCACGACATATCCAGTATATAACCTGAGGTGGTTCCACGACATAAGCGTGTTATATCCTGAGGGTCCACGGACATAGCGAGTTTATAGACGAGAGGGTACACGGACATTGCAAGATATAACCTTGAGGGTCCACGGACTTAGCGAGATATAGCCGGTGGGTAACTCGACTAAGCAAGTATACCTGAGTGTCCTCTTCATAGCGAGATATGGACTGGGGGTCACGTAAATAGCGAGAAATTAGCCTGAAGGTCCATACATAGCGAGATATTAAACCGAGGGTTCCCGGACATAACGAGTTTAACCTGAGGGTCCACGACATAGCCAGATTACAACCTGAGGATCCTCGACATAGCTAGATATAACTGAGGGTCCACGACATAGCGAGATATATCCCTGAGGATCCACGACACAGCTAGATAATATTAGGATCCAACGACTATCAGTTTTAACATGAGGGTCCACGACATAATAGCGTGATATAACATGAAGGATCACGACATAGCCGAGATTATAACATGTGAATCCTCGACTTAGCTAGATATAAACTCGAGGTTCTACGACATATCAGTTATAACCTGAGGGTCAACGACAGAGAGGGATATAGACTGAGGGGTCCCACGACATAGCTAGTATATTCGGAAGTGAGGGTCCACGATACAGCTTTATATATTCCAGTGGGGGGTCCGAAGACTTAGCTAGTTCTTTAATTCGGAGGGTCCCCGTCTTTGTTAGATATTATAATGAAGGGTCCCAACGTCCTAGCTTGATTTTTTCTGAGGGGCCTGGACATAGATAGATATTTTAAGTGGGTCACAACGACATAGCTAGATATAATATGAGGGTCCACGACATACCTAGGATATAATTCTGAGGGTCCACGACATAGCTCTAGTTAAATCATGAGGGTCCACGGACATACGAGTTATAATCATGAGGGTCACGATCATAGCTTGATATAATCCTGAGGGTCCACGAACATAGATAGATGTAATCCTGAGGGTCCACGACATAGCTTAGATATAATACTGATGGTCAGGACATAAGCAAGGATAATAATCCTGAGGGTCCACGACATAGCTGATATATCTGAGGGTCCACGACATACATGATTTAATTATGAGGGTCCTCGACATAGCTAGTTTTAATCCTGAGGGTCACGACATAGCTAGATCTAATCCTGAGGGTCAACGACATAGCTTGATATAATCCTGAGGGTCCCGACATAGATAGATATAATACTGAGGGTTCCACGACTTAGCTAGATTATAATCCAGAGGGGTCCCACGACATAAGCTAGATATAATCCTGAGGGTCACGACATAGTAGATATATCCTGTGGGTCCACGACATAGATAGATAAAAAAAGTCCCTGAGGGTCCTCGAAATAATAGCTTGATATAATCCAGAGGGTCCACGAATGCTATGATATATATCCTGAGGTACACGAAATAGCTAGATATAATCCTGAGGGTCCACGGACAAGAGACTAATTTAATCAGAGGGTCCACGACCATAGCTAGATATTAATCCTGAGGGGTCCACGACATAGTGATATAATCCTGGGGTCCACGACTTTGCTAGATAAATCTGAGGGTCCACGACATAGCTAGATATATCCAGAGGGTCCACGCACATAGCTAGATATAATCTCTGAGGGTCCACGGACATAGCTAGATAATAATCTGAGGGTCCACGACTTAGCTAGATATAATCCTGAATGTCACGACATAGATTGATTAATATTGAGGGTACACGGACATAGCTAGATATAATCCTGCAGGGTCCACGACATAGCATAGTTATATTATGAGGGTCCACGACATAGCCTAGTATAATCATGGAGGGTCCAACGACTTAGCTAGATTAATCCTGGGGTCACGACATAGCTAGATATAATCCTGAGGGGGTCCACGAATAGCTAGAATATCTGAGGGGTCCACGAAATAGCTAGATATAATCTGAGGGTCACGACATAGCTAGTATATAATTCATGAGGGTCAAGACATAGCTGGATATTATCCTGAGGGTCCACGACATAGCTAGCTATATTCCTGAGGGGTCCACGAATAGCTAGATATAATCCTGAGGGCCTCGACATAGCTAGATAGTAATCCTGAGGGGTCCACTACATAGCTAGATATAATCATGAGGGTCCACGACCTAGCTAGATATTAGCATGAGGTGTCCACGACATTGCTAGATATAAACCTGAGGGTTCCACGAAATAGCTAGATTATAATACTGAGGGTCCACGAAATAAGTAGATATATTCCTGAAGGGTCCACGACATAGCTATGATATAATCCTGAGGGTCACGACCATAGATAGATATAATCTGAGGGGTCCACGGACATAGCTAGATATAAATCCTGTGGGTCCAACGACATAGCTAGAGTATAATCCTGAGGGGTCCTCGACTAGCTAGAATTAATCCGAGGGTCCACGACTTAGCTTGATATAATCAGTGGGGTCCACGAATAGTAGATATAATCCTGAGGGTCCACGACATAGCTAGATATAATCCTGTGGGGTCCAAGGACATAGCTGATTATTAATCACTGAGGTCACGACTTAGCTAGATATAATCCAGGGGTACACGAAATAAGTAGATATAATCCAGAGGGTCCACGTCATAGCTGATTAAATCCTGAGGGTCCAAGTAATTAGATTGATTAATCATGAGGGTCCAAGACATAGGCTAGATATAACTATGAGGGGAATGAGAGGCAGAAAATTTCTTTAGGGTAATTTTTTTTTTGGGTGGGGGGGGGGCGAGGGGGCGCACCATAGCGACTTGCTCTACACTACTGACCACACATCACTATTTGACAACACCTCACTATGACCACTCCTCACTTTGACCAACCTCACTTTGCCACACGTCAATATGACCACCTCACTATGACAACACCTCACTATGTCCACACCTCACTATGAACCACTCTCACTATGATTACACCTCAATATGGAACCCAAAACTCACTATGACCTCACCTCACTATGACCAAACCTCACTATGACAAACCTCACTATGACCACACTCACTATGACCACAACCTCACTATGAACAACATCACTTTGTCCACAACTAACTATGACCAATCCTCACTATGATCCACACATCACTTATGAACACCACCTCAATATGACTCTCCTCAATATGACCACACCTCTCTATGACCCACACCTCACTATGACCACACCTCACTATGACCACCTCCCAATATGAACCTACCTCACTATGACCACACCTCACTAGACACACTACTATGACAACACCTACTATGACCACACTCTCTATGACCACTCATCTCTTGTTTAACACCTCATCTATGACCTCACCTCATATGTCCAAACCTCACTTGACCACACATGACTATGACCACACCTCACTATGAACAAACCTCACTATGTGAACACACCTCACTATGACCACACCTCCTATGAACCACACCTCACAATGAACCACACTCACTATGATCAACATCTCTCTTTGACCAAACCTCACTATTTACCACACCTCACTATGACCAACTCACTATGACCACACCTCTCCTATGACACACATCACTACGACCACACCTCACTTTGACCACCATCACTTTGACGACACCTCACTATGGTCAAAACCTCCACTTTGAAAACACCTCACTATGACCACACCTCACTATGACCTAACATCAATATGACCACACCTCACTATGACCACACCTCACTATGACCACAACTCACTATGACACACCTCACTTGACCACACTCACTAGGAAAACACCTCACTATGACAAACATCCTAGATCACACCTCACTTTGACCACACCTCACTATGACCTCACCTCACTATGACCACACCTCACTATGACCCACACTCACTATGACCAATCATCACTTGACCCACACCTCACTGACCACACCTCACTATGATCACTCCTCACTATGACCTCACCTCACTGGTTACCACACCTCACTATGCACCACACATGATATGACAAACTCACTATGACCCACCACCCTCACTATGGACACACCTCTCTATGAACCACCACATGACTATGACACACCTCACTATGAACACACCTCACTTGAACACACCTCACTATGACAACCAACCTCACTATGACCACACCTCAATATGACCACACCTCACAATGACCACACCTCACTATGTTCACATCTAACTATGACCACACTCCACTTGACCACACATCACTACGGACACAACCTCACTATGACCTAACATCACCTATGACCGACACCTCCACTATGACAAAACCTCAATATGACAACACTCACTTTGACCACACCTCACTATGACCAACCTCACTATGAACACACCTCACTATGTCACACTCACTATGCACACCACACTCCACTATGTTCACACCTCACTATGACAACACCTCACTATGACCTACCTCACTATGATCAAACCTCACTATGACCACACTCACTATGACCCACACCTCAACTATGACCCAACACTCTACTATGTCCAATCACTCACTATGACACACTACTTTGGACCACACCCACTATGAACCCTCACTATGACCACACTCACTATTACCTTCACCTACTATGACACACATCACAATGGCCAACATCTCTATGACCATCTTATATATGGACAGGTTAGCTAAATAAACATTGTGATTATCGTGAGTGTTTGTGTGTACGCACCTAGTTGTACTCACCTAAGTGAGGTTGCGGGGGTCGAGTCGAGCTCCTGGCAGCCTCTCTCGGAAAGGGCAAATTGGTCACAAACCCTTTGGGGAGTTTTATATAAAAAACAGAAGTAAGAAAAGAGAGAGGGGGGTGGGGGGACTGATCTTCGGGGACTGCAAAAAAGGGCCCTTTAACAGTTCCTCACAAGAGATTAGTGAGAAGCTAGAGCATCGGGCGCATAAAACGGGAAGGGCACTGAAATGGATCAGAGAATACTACAGGGGGGCAACAAGGGAGTCATGGTAGTAATGATGTATCACAGTGGGCACCGTGACGAGCGGGGTCCCCAGGTGTCGGTCCTAGGCCAGTGCATTTTTGGTATATGTGAACGACATGACGGAAGGGTTTAGACTCAAAAATGCCCCTTTTTGCAGATGATGTGAAGTTAATAGGAGAATTAATCGATGGGGACAGGCGGATTTAAAAGAGCCCGGACAGACGGGAACCCCTGGTCCAGCAAATGGCTTTCGAATTTAATCCTCCCAAAAAGCAAAGTCATGAAATGGGGGGGGGGGCACAGAAGACCACAGACAGAGTATAGCTAGGGGGCCAAAGACTGCAAACCTCACTCAAGGAGAAAGATCTGGGGTGAGTATAACACCGGCATGTCTGGGAACACACATAAATCAGATAACTGCTGCAGCAATGGGCGCCGGGCAAACCTGAGAACAGCTTTTCCGATACGTTAGTAAGGAAAAACATTAAAGACACTGTACACCGGTATTCGGGCCCCAAAACTGGAGTATGCAGACCTTTTTGGGGAACCCGCACTTAAAAAGCAGTCAAAAAAAACTAGAGAAAGTACAAAGGTTTGCGACGGGGGTTAGTTCCAGAGAAAGGGGAATGTCCTATGGGGGAAAGATTAAGGGAAATCCCCTGACCACACTGGAGGAAGGAGGGTCGGGGGAACATAAAAAACGAAATAAAAATACTGCTGGAATAGACAAGGGGGACAAAGCGGTGTTCCAGGGGGGGGACACTGAAACAAGAGGCCACAATTGGAAGTTGAAGACACAAATGAGTCAGAGAGATAGTAGGAAGTATTTCTTCAGTCATAGAGTTGTAAGGCAGTGGAATAGCATAGAAAATGACGTAGTGGAGGCAGGAACCATACACAGTTTTAACACGAGGTTTGATAAAGCTCATGGAGCGGGGAGAGAGAGGGCCTAGTAGCAACCGGTGAAGAGGCGGGGCCAGGAGCTAGGACTCGACCCCTGCAACCACAAATAGGTGAGTACAAATAGGTGAGTACACACACACACACACACACACACAAACACCACACACACACACACACTCACACATATCCAGACTCACACATACACTCCCCGCCCTCCCCCACCGACATCTCACTACTTCCCCTGATCCCTCCCCTCCCTCGATCACCCTCCCCTCCCCCCGGTTCACCCTTAACCCTCCCCACCCCTCACCATCTCACTCTCCCACATAGCCACCGTTCCTCACACTTGACATACACACTACTAACCTAACATACAGAACTACATAGGTTTCCCCACTCTGAGGCAATCAGGTTTATAAAACAAAAATGGTTGCAAGACAGAGAGCAACAAGAAAAACCAAGGGAAGGAGGAGGAAAACTAAGGAAGATTGGGCAGCCAGAGCTCCATAAAAATGGATCATGATTGGGAAAAGAAACTAGAAGACTTAGCATGAGAATGGAAAAGAGGGATTAGATATGGAATGCAGGATAGTCGGGAGGGGCATGTAAGCAGCAGAAGCTGGGATACAGAGTTTAGTAAGAGGAATTGAAAAATCTGAAAAACAGCCTAAAGAATAAAGATCATTTTGGGATTGACAAAAGAGACTGCTACCTCAGCCACAAATAGTGGGACTGTAGGGAAAGAAGGGGCACAACTGCATGGAGAAGCTCTATCAGAGGAGGACTGTAGACAAGTGAAAGAGCTAAGCTTTATGTGGAGGCCCTAACAGCAACAACAGAGCCCAAGGATAAGCGAGAAGGGAAATTCACAGGGCCATGGGCCCAAGTACATTAGCCAGTGAAAAACTGATGAAAGGAAAGCTGCAGTGGAGGAACCCCCCAATTACATGAGGCGATACCAGGGATATGCAGTGGTGAGAATGAAAGGGTGGAGGTCTGTCTTTGTGTATGGGGCTAAGGAAGTTAAAGGGGAAACATTGGAAGCAAGAAAACAAGGGGAACAAAAGCAATTGAAAGCATCATGAAAGCAATAGGAGAGAAAGGACGACATGACCCAGCTGGAATATTTTCGGAGAATAGGAGGAGGTTTGTGAAGAAAAGAACCCGGCCAGTGAGAGTGACCTTCAGGCAGAACGGCGACTGGTCCTGGATCCTGCAGGAGAAAGCACGATTAAAGAGACATGCCGGCTACAGGAAGGTGGTTTCTCGACCGCAACAGAACACAAGAAGAAAGGCAGAAAATGAGAGAGAGGGTACAAAGGCGAAAGGGGGAAAGAGAGTGGATGGAGAAGACAGCAGGAGATCCGCCCCGGGAAAAAAGATCAAATAACCCTCCCTCAAACCCTATAAAGCCCCAAAATAACACCGGGAGTTTACTGGAGAGAGTTTCGGGGGTCAACCCCCCCGCGGCCGGTTGTTCTTAAATTTCCCATATATTTTTGGGTTAGGCTTTCATTTAGTTATGCTGCCAGTTTTGGTCCCCTGAATCGCCTCCCCAGAAAGGCTTTTAGAATTAGGGTTGATAAGGGAAAAAAGGGAATTAATAAAGTGGATGTAAACAGCGTGAAAAATATCAAACATAGAAGGATCCAGCAATTTTTTTAAAACTGGAAAAATTCAGTTCAGGAAAGCACGGGTTTTTTGATGAGTGGAACAAATTCGTAGCCCCGTATAGAATTTAAGCTTGTGTAGTTTTAAAAATAGGTTGGATAAAATAATGAGTGGGTGTGGGGGGTGAGGTGCCCTGATAGTTGTGCTATAGGTCGGATGCCTGTCCTCCAGGTCAAGGATTGGCTTAAGCTGGTGGGAGAATTGGCCCTGCTCGCAAGGCCATAGGCCTGTTGCAGTGTTCTCCTTTTTTATGTTATGTTTTTATTTACTTTTGCTTTTTTAATTGTATTTTCCCCCACCCCCACCTATGTACAATATACTAAGCAATTCTTGATTGTTTCTGTTGATAGGTGGAGAAAAAGTTCCTGTAACTTTAAAAACTTTTAGATTTTTTTTTACAATGTTATTTTTAACTAATTCCATTATTTTCCCCTTTTGCGGTGAGGGGGGCTTGACCAGGTAATGGACTTATTGTCCCTAGTTTTTTTGAATTTGAAAATAAATTAATGCCATTGGGGAAATGTCATTCCATAAGAATTAAAATTTCCCCTTTTAAAAAAAAAAATTGTTCCTGTCAACAAGTGCTTGATAAATTTTAAAAAAATTTTATTTTGGTTGGGGTTGGAAAATCCCTTTTTTATAATTTTGGACATTTTTGGAATCGGGAAAAATGTTTTTGTTAAAAAGGTGGTGTCTACCAGTTGGTTTAATTTTTTTTTTAAAAAGGTCGAAATTTGTGCGCCTTAAACAAAACTGTTTTGGGGGGCTTTTTTTGGATTATTGGGTTTTTTTATTTTCCAGTTTTTGGCCCTTTTTTGTTTTTTTTTTTTTTTTGGAAAATTTGGTTTTTTGGGGGGGGTTTTAGGGGGTTTTTTTTTTGGTTTTGGGGTGGGGTTGGTATGGTGGGTTTTGGGGGTTTGTTTGTGGTTGGTTTTTTTGGATTTTGGGGGGTTAGGGGGGGTTTTTTTTAAAGGTGTTTTTTTAGGTTATCCGTCCCCCGGGAAATTTAAAGTCCTCGTTTGTCCCCTAAATTTTTGTTTAGGGTCTAATTGATCTTAATCTTTTTGTTGATTGGTTTTTTTGGGGGGGTTTCGTTTTGTTTTTTTCCCAGGGGTTTCCCCCGCCCCCTTGTAAAAGGGGCCATTGCCCCTAAAAAAATTTTCATTTCCCGGGGGGGTCTTTTTGGTGGGGGGGGTTGGGGGGGGGTTTTTGTTTTTGGGGGGGGGTTTTTGGGTTTTTTTTGGGGTGTGGTTTTTTTTTTGTTTCCGTTCCCCGTGGGCCCCAAAGGGCCCCTTTTTTCCCCCCCTTTTTTGGCCCTTTAGCCCTTTTAAAAGGTAAAATGTGCCCCCTAAGGGCTTTTCCCCCTTTTTCCCCAGGGGGGGGGTTTTTTGGGGGGTTTTGGGGGGGGTTTTGGGGGGGAAATTTTTTTTTGTTTTTATTTTTTTTTTTCCCATTTCCCCCGGGGGCCCCGAGTCCCTTCCCAAATTTTCCCCCCCCCGGGGGGTTTTGGTGTTTTGTCCTTTGGGGGTTTTAGGTTGATGCCCCTTTTTTCCCCGGGGGGCGGGTGGTTTGGGGTTTGTTGGGGGGGGGGTGGGGGGTTTTTGGGTAGGGGTTTTTGGGGGGGGGGGGGGTTTTGTTGTTTTTTTTGGGGGGTTTTTGTGTGTTGTTTGTGGTTGGTGTGTATGTTTTGGCCCCCCCCCCAAAAACCTTGGGGTTTTGGTTTTTTCTTGTCTTGTTTGCCGAAAATGTCCGGGTGGGTAAATTAAGGAGGGGACACAAAAAGGAAAATGCGTCCTGTAATTTACCCCCAAGACGCCTGGAACAGCAGACCGCCAGACAAGACCCAAACTGCTACAACTCGGCCCCCAATGAGGTTATTAGTGATAAATTTGGGCTTTATTTAAGTTTCTTTAAGGTTAAAATTATTTTGTTTTGTTTTTAATAATGCAGTTTATAAGTTTTCCTGTGAATGTTTTATCGTGTATAGAAGTTGTCCGTGTGTATTCTGTCTTCACCATGAAATTTGTACCAAAAAATTATCGCTTTCTTTTTGCTAAAAAAACATCATTTTCCCAATGAAGACACGAAATTTCAATACAAAGTTTCATTTCACACACACACACGATAACACGACACATGTATTTCTCTCGTCCCTCTTCTCTAAAATTTTTGCGGAGGCAATAAACAGAAATAAAGGATTCTTTAGCCTAAGTTTTTAAAGAATCTTTTACTTTCCTACATCTTCCAACAGTGTTCCCAAATGGGATTTGTTTCCAAAACAATTATGTTGACTCAAATTTTCCCCAAAAATTTCACTTAAAAATTTTCAGGAAAAATCATCTCTCATCCACACTAAAAAATCTCATTTAAAAAAAGCGACCTTTACGGGGTCTAGATTTGTGCAAGGGGAAAGGGATACAAACCGACAAAATGAAAATTAAAACATTGTTTTCCAAACTGGTTTCTTTATTTTAGACGTTTCGCCATCCGTGGTTTTCAGTACAAATTCTTGGACATAATTAGAAAAAAGAAGAACTAATCAAAAGTGAGGTAATCGTCCCCCAGCCCCTTTGGGGTGGTGTTTCGCCCATGGTTGTAGAGATTTGAAGACAGGTAAGAGATGGGTTTATAGGCGTCATGAAAAGGGGAGCGTAGCAGCGAGGGCATAGTCATGGTAGGGGGGAAATTCCCCGGGAAGGGAGGGAATATCCTGAGGCGGACATCCTGGGAAAGACGGAGATACATGGGTATGCTAATGCAGCCCTGGGAAAGTGGGAAGGGAGAACATCTGAGGGACACTGATGGACTCCTGGCCACCTGACCTGGGAAAGGCGAGAGGCACCTTGGGGAAGTGGGGAAGGTGAAGGAGGGAATATCTGAGGCGGAACTCCTGGGAAAGAAGGAATACTGGTTGCTAATGCAGACCCCTGGGAAAGTGGGGAAGGGAGAACATCTGAGGGGACACGGATGGACTTGTCATGGACACAATGACCAGGGAAAGGCGAGAGCACCTTGGGAAGTGGGCAAGGGAAGGGTGGAAATCAGAGGCAGGACTCCTGGAAAATGAAGAAGATAACTGGTTTGCTAAGGCAGACCCGGGAAAGTGGGGAAGGGAGAACATCTAGGGGAAACACGGATGGACTCCTGACACATGGACCTGGGAAAGGCGAGAGCATCTTGGGGAAGTAGGGGAAAGAGAAGGGGGGGGCTATCTGAGGCGAACTCCTGGGTAAGGAGATACTGGTTGCTAAGGCCACTCGACCCTGGGAAAGTTGGTAAGCGAGAACATCTGAGGGGAACACGGAAGGACTCCAGGAACCCACATGGACCCGGGAAAGGCGAGAGCAACCTTGGGGCAGTGTGGGAAGTGGGAAGGGGGAATAACGGGCTGGACTCCTGTGAAAGAAGAGATACTGGTTGCTAAGGCAGACCCAGGGAAGTTGGAGAAGGGATGAAACATCTTAGGTACACGAATGGACTCCTTTGACACTTGACCAGGGAAGGCGATAGCCTCCTTGGGGCAGTGGGGAAGGGAAGGGGGGGAATATCTGAGGCGGACTCCAGGGAAAGAAGAGATACTGGTTGCTAAGGCAGACCCTATGGGCAAGTGGGGAAGGAGAACATCTGAGGGGACACGTGAGGACTCCTAGTTCACATGGCCCCTGGAAAAGCGAGAGCACCTTTGGGGAAGTGGGGAAGGGAAGGGGGGGAATATCTGAGGCGGACTCCTGGGAAAGAAGAAGATACTGGTTGCTAAGGCAGACCCTGGGAAAGTGGGGAAGGGAGAACACTGAGGGAACACGGATGGACTCCTGACACGAATGGACCTGGGAAAGGCGATATCATCTGGGAAGTGGGAAGAGAAGGGGGCAGAAATCTGAGTGCGGACCGCCTGGGAAAGGAGAAACTGGTTTGCTAAGGGCAGACCCAGGGAAAGTATGGGGAAGCGAGAACAACAGGGGACTAACGGTGACTCCAGGACACATGGACCTGGGAAAGGCGAGAGCAACCTTGGGTGAAGTGGGGAAGGGAAGGGGGTAGTATCTGAGGGGACTCCTGGGAAAGAAGGAATAACTGGTATGCTAAGGCAGACCACCCTGGGAAAGTGGAGAAGGTCGACATCAGAGGGACACTGAATGTGACCTCCTGGACAACATGGACCTGGGAAAACGCGAGAGCACCTTGGGGAAGAGGGGAAGGGAAGGGGTTGGAAATATCTGAGCTGAACTCCTGGGGAAAGAATGAAGATACAGGTTGCTAAGGCAGACCCCTGTGAAAGGTGGGGAAGGGAGAACAACTGAGGGACAACGGATGGACTCCTGGACACATAGGACCTGGGGAAAGGCGAGAGCAACTTAGGGAAGTGGGGAAAGTGGAGGGAATATCAGTGACTGGTCTTCTGGTAAAGAAGGAGATACTGGTTGGCTAAAGTGCAAGACCCTTGGAAAGAGGGGAAGGGAGAACATCTGATGGGGACACGGATGACCTCCCTGGACACATGGACCTGGGACAGGCGAAGAGCACCTAGGGAAGTTGGGAAGAGGGAGGGGATATCTGAGGCGGACACCTGGGAAAGCAGGAGATACTGGTTGCTAAGTGCAGACCAAGGGAAAGATGGGGAAGGGAGAGACATCTGAGGGACACGGATTACTCCTTGACACATGGGACCTGTGAAAGCTGTTGAGGGGAACACAGATGGCCTACCTGGACCCAAGGACAGGTAAAGAGGCGAGAACAACCTTAGTGAAGTGGGAAAGGTGTAAATATCTGAGGCGGAGGTCGGACTCCTGGGAATGATGGAGATACTGGTTATGCTAAGGCAATCCCTGGAAAAGTGGGGAAGGGAGAACATCTGAGGGGACACGGATGAACTCCTGGACACATGGACCTGGGAAAGGCGAGAACACCTTGTGGAAGAGGGAAAGGGGAATATCCAGGATGCGGACTCCCCTGGGAAAGAATGGAGATCCTGTTGCTAAAGGCATACCCTGTAAAAGGTGGGGAAGGAGAACATCTGAGGGGACAGACAGATGGACTTCCTGGACACATGACCTGAGGAAAGCATCAAACCACAGCAAGTGGATGGGTGGACCTTAAAGACGAACAATGGCCTCCACGTGGCAAGGTCTGGGTAACTCAGAGATAACTCTGATGCTGACCCAGTAGTGATCGCAAATAATAATGACTATTAGATTTCTTATAAAACTGGCACAAAGAAACAAAAAAAAAAACAAATGTAATTATTTAACATATCATTTTGGGTTTTGGGCAGCTTTTAAAAGAAATTTTTTGGTGCTCGACCCGGTTTATATCACTTTACTAAAAAACATCCTATATACTGCCATCTA
Source organism: Cherax quadricarinatus (assembly GCF_026875155.1). Lineage (NCBI taxonomy): Eukaryota > Metazoa > Arthropoda > Malacostraca > Decapoda > Parastacidae > Cherax > Cherax quadricarinatus. Next base: position 5,115,305 of record NC_069435.1, on the reverse strand, counting down.
GACACATTTATAGGATTTTTTTTTACCTAAGAACGATTATTAATAATGGATTCCGTATTTAGCTAAATGTTTGGACATGATTTCCTTTACCTTGACCCTTCACTCTCGAGACTTGTAATTAAAAAAAAAACAGTCGAAAAGTCCATTGAACAGAGTGTAATCTCGACCTTATAAGAGTGAGAACACCAAGATCGACCCCACAATCTAGCTACAGTAAACTTGAGGAAGGTGTCCTCGCCCGATGAAGAGATACTTGATCCTCTTCCTTCTTTCGAATCTGTTATCCTTCTATATCATCAACACATTTCACAAATAATCTTTTCCCGAACAATAACATTAACCACCAGCTTACTCGATGAAATATGAGTTATCACATTATTTTATAATCAAGGTGGAAGCCATCAAAACCCGGAGGATTATCCAGCGCCCTGGGGGGGGGGGGGGATGTGGAAGGTCATTCAGGCTAATTCTGGGGAACTGGACACAGATCCAATTCCCATAAATACAAGAGCCCCACACCAACATCCAGGAACCTTCCTGAGGGGGAAGTAATCACCACGCACCAATAATATTTCCTTTATTTACCATGGCATTTAACAGGAGGGTTAATGAAACTTGTGCAACAGGAGCTCATAGAAACTCGTGTGGACCTTGATAAACTTTTACTCTCAAAACAACATGTAACAGATTAAACCCGGACTGGGAACAAAAAATCCTTGAATTGACTATATGTAAAATATGTAACCATGTTACTTTGTTCTAAGCCCGAACATGTACAGAACACTTTTATATCTCTACCTCCCAAATCACAAAAATGATTCTTTTCACCACTTGCTACGAAAAACATTAGGAACGATTGTTAAAAAAGTTAAGGTGAGCACTGCTAGAGATATCGTGATGAATTGTGGATGAACCGAATAAAATGGTTGAAAGTTATTTATAAACAAAATGGTGAATGAATAAAGATTCAAAGAGATTCTGAAGGAAGTAAGAGCGAAGAATATAGGAACAGAATATGGAAACCAGGTGAGAATAAAGGAAGAAAAATGAGTAATGTATGAAGGAGATATGCAATGAAATGAAGTATGAAGAGAAGAGTGGAATGAAGGCCATATGAAGGACGTGGGAAAGAGGCAATATGAAGGAAGTGGGAAATAAGGCAATATGAAGAAGTGGGAATGAAGGCAATATGAAGGAATTGGGAAAGAAGTCAATAATGAAGGGAAGTGGAATGAATGCAATATGAAGGAAGTGGGAATGAAGGCTATATGACGGAATTGGGTGAATGAAGGCAATATGAAGGCAGTGGGAATGAAGGCAATATTAAGAAGAGGGAATGAAGGCAATGTGAAGGAAGTGGGAATGAAGGCAATATGAAGGAAATGTGGAATGAAGGTGTCAATATGAAAGAAGCATACAGAATTAAAATTACCACTTGCTTAAATATAAAAATTGTTAACTGCAATCATCTTCAATGAGGCATTGCATGAAATAGGTGGAAACGTTGCATTATTTTGAGGATTCTGTGCAATAACAGGAAAATGCTATCTTCTATCAACTTTAGAGTGACGAATGTGATTGTTATTGAAATAACTGGAGAATGTCTCTTTCTGATTAAAAATGAGTCGCAGTGTCCTAACAAGAATATGGTTAAATCAACTTATGTTTTTTCAAGTGTCCTGTAACAATGATGCGTCCAATAAACTAATTTAACTGTTTATGTGAGGACCTGGATTATGGAGTTACTAGCATGTTTGTGTACATCCAGTTGTATTTTGGTGCAATCATTAGTTTCTTATAGTTTAGTTTTATGAGGTTGTGGATCATTGGTGAGGTGTGGATCATGGTGAGGTGTGGATCATGGTGAGGTGTGGATCATGGTGAGGTGTGGATCATGGTGAGGTGTGGTCATATTAGGTGTGGTAATAGTACCGCTTGTGGTTTAAGGTTCATGGTGTTAAGTATATTCCCGAGGGGGTTGTGGATGGCGGGTGTGATCATGGTCAGGTGTGGTTTGTTTCCAGGTCTCCATCCGTGGGCCCCCGGATGTCAACCTTTCCAGAAGTCCAGAAGTCCAGAATCCCATCTGTGTCCCCCTCATATGAAATCCCAGTGTGGAACAAGGATCGTAGAAGTGATCATAGGAGGAGGATCATAGTCAGGTCTGATCATAGTGAGGTCATAGTGAGGTTGTGGTCATAGTCACGTGGTGATTTATCGTTACCGTATATTTTGGTGCTTTCGGCCTAGTTTTCCGTGTGTCCAGAAGTCCACCTGTGCTCCCCTCAAAAGAACTCCCTTCCTCACTTTCCCAGTTGGGCTGGTGGCTTAGATGTGGTAGGTGGGGTGTTGGGGCGGGTGGGTTTAGGGGTGGCGGGTGTTCTGTGTGGGTGTGATCAAGTGTGGTGTGGACCAAAAGTCAGGTGTTGTTTTATGTTTCCAGTCTCAGCCTGGGCCCCAGAAGTCAACCCTTCCAACATTTCCCACTCCCCCGGTTGTCTTGGTGCATCCCATAGTTCCGTGTGTCCAGAATTCCACCTTGTCCCCCCGTCCCTCATATGAACTCCCTTCCACACTTTCCAGGTGGGTGGGTGGCTGTGGGTTTTGGGTGGGTGGGTTGTAATGGGCGGTGTGTGTGTGTGATCATGGTTGGTGTGTTTCATATAGTGTGGTTTATGTTTCCAGTCTCCAGCCCGTGGGCCGTGCCCAGAAGTCAACCCTTCCACATTTTTCCACTCCCGGTTGTCTTGGTGCTTTTCCCCTAGTTCCGTGTGTCCAAGAATCCACCTTGTGTCCCCTCAGAATGAACTCCCTTCCTCACTTTCCCAGGTGGCGGGTGGTTGGGATGTTGGGTGGGTGGGTGCGTGGGTTGTTGGGTGAGTGGGTTGTTGCGTGGGCGGTTGGTTGGGTGGACGGCTGTGTGTGTGTGTGTGTGTGTGTGTGTGTGTGTGTGTGTGTGTGTGTGTGTGTGTGTGTATGTGTTGGCCCCTCCCCAGTAACCTTGTTGGATGGTATCTTGGTCTTGTCTAGCTAGCTGGCCTACTGCCGAGACTTCCAGGTGGGTGGAAACAGAGGGACACACAGAAAACTGCGGTCCTTACATTTACACCATACCAAGACAGCCTGGAACATCAGACCAGCCAGACAAACCAAGCTGCTTACCCACTCGGCCACCAAGGTGAGGTTACTTAGTGATAATCTCGGACTTCTATTTAAGTTTTCAATAAGTGTTAGAAGTTTATTTTTGTTTTGTTTTCAATAAAGCAGTTGTTTTTTTTTTTTTTTTTGCAGCTTTATAATGTACTGTGAAATTTTTAACGTGTATAGAAGTTGTGTCCGTGTGTCCATTCTGCCTCCCACCATGAAATCTGCTACCAAAAAGTTATCAGCTATCTATTTTGCTAAAAAACATCATTTTCCTATATGTAAATGACAACTGAAACTTCCAAGTACATACAACAAGTACAACCCACACAGACACTCGATAACCACGACACATGTATTTCCTCGCGTCCCTCTCTATCATCAAAAAACTTTACGAGCAATAAACCAGAAATAAAGGGAATTCTTAGCCTAATGTTCTTTAATGAATCTTGTAACTTTCCCTACATCTTTCCACAGACAGCGTCTCCCCAATGGATTTGTTTCCCAAAACAAATAGGTTGACTCAAAATTCCCCAAAAGTTTCTCTTAACATTTCTCAGGAACATCACTCTCCTCATCCACACTAAAATATCCTAACTCAATAATAAAGTCGACCTTCACGGAAAGTCCTAGATTTGTGCAAGACAGGTATACAATACCGACAAGAAGTAAATTAAAGACACTTGTGTGCAACATCTGGTTACTTTATTGTAGACGTTTTCGCCAACCAGTGGCTTTATCAGTACAAATACTTGGCCAAAATTAGAAAACAAAGAACATATACATAAGAATGAGGTAATCAGTCCCATCAGCCTTGGAGTGGTTGTTTACGCACCATGGTTGTTAAGATCTTAAGCACAGGTAAAGAGACTGAGGCGCTTATATAGTGCGTCATTGAAAAAGGGCCGCGCGTAGCAGACGAGGCATATTCACTGGTAGGCGGATCCCCATGGAAGTAGGTTCCTTCCCAATTGATGGGGCTATTTGTCGAAGTTGCGTGAAGAAGGGTCCAATACGAAGACCTCTAAATCCCCCAAGAAACCATGATGTTGCAGTGCTTGACAAGTGGTAGCATAGAAAGGATAACAATACAGACAAGAAGAAAGGTTAAGACACTTGTGCAACCTCTGGTTATCTATCATTGTAGACGTTTCGTCGCCATCCAGTGGCTTTATCAATACGATAATTGACATAATTGGGCAAACCAGAAGAACAATATATCAATTATAAAACACAACCTGTCAGGCACTGCTTTAATCAACACTAGATGTTGAATAGCTTTACATTCCGCCCAACTTTCCAGGTATAAACAGAAATAAACATAATGAACAATCACAACACAAAATAATATACTGTGGTGTGTGAATATAAAGTAACATCACTAAAGTAAAGTATACGAAAACATTAAAAAATGTGAAATTTCCAGAAACGGGAACGATCATCCATGAAATGATCTACATGTGACCCTCTCTCTCTCTCCTCTCTCTCTCTCTCTCTCTCTCTCTATCTATCCTATCTCTCGCTCTTTCTTCTTCCTCTCGCAGTCTCTCGTCCTCCCGCGTTTGCGCAATAGCTAGAGAGCATCAAACCCGGGTATTTGACGTATTATAAATTATGACTTGGAAATCTATTGACCCACGGTAATGGTTACGAAGTTAAAACGTAGGAGTTGATCTGACGCCAGAGCAGTGTACATTTAAAGCTATAGATACTGAGGGATTGAACCTGGAAACTATAGACAAGGGAAATGTACAATGAAGCCAAGTGCACGAGAATGTGAGCACAAATGCAACTAAAAACTGTTACAGATTTGTGCCGATGGAATATTGACAGAGTAGGAGAGAAGAATACAAATACCTTATTGAACGAAAACGGAACATAAAAAATCTCATTGTGCGCCTGGGAGATTAGGAGGAAGATGAAGTAACCAGGTCAGTGTTTAAATATTGGTTAAAGCATGTTGACGAGTCCCTTGTCATCATCCCAATCGCCTCAACACTGAGACCACTTAAACAACCTAGAACTTCCATAAAGTTTCTCTATGGAAGAGGAATATACTGGAGTTCTAGGAATAAATAAAACCAACTAGCAAAGACGAAACCTTTGCATTTCAGTATAGTAATTTCGGCAAACGTCTTTCTCTCCAATCTATATAATCCCCTCCCCTTTTATTATCTGACTATAGGATAAAGCAGAAAAGGATCACTATTAATGCTAGTCCAACAACGCACCGACGAAGTAGATTTTCATCGTCTTGTTTTGGTAAACCAATCCGATAAAACATATAACTAATATTGTTTTAAGGAGTGATACGAAAACATCAACACCATTCCCCTATGGGTCGTTCCGACAAATTTTGTTGGGGAAATCTCAGAAGTACCACACACAGAAAACTTTGAACACTGCTACGTTTGCCAGAGAAATGCTTGAACACTCCTTGTGCTATTCTCGAAACCCTGTGGACATTTCCATAAGTGACCTTTCAGAATGCTACATTAGTCATCATGAAGTCCCGTTTTCTCTGCAGCAGACCGGGACCTTGAACTTTTCTGAATCCTCATTTTTTTTTATTTTTCTCTTCTTCTTCTTCTTCTTCTTCTTTCTTCTTCTTCTTCTTCTTCTCTTCTTCTTTTCTTCTTCCTCTTCCCCTTTCTTCTTCTCTTCCTTTTCTCTCCTCTGAGTTGTCTTTCTCACTCCTGGTCTTCGTGTTTCTGTTTCCATCTCCATTTATTTTATTTCACGCACTTCCCCTTTCCGCACCTCTGTGCGGCTAGCCTCTCCCTCTGTGGTTTCTAGCTCTCATGCAGTGCTTCCCCTTCCATTGTATTTGGACTGGCTCGTCTTCCTAATTTTCCCACTTCTACCACAACCACTACTACGTACCTCTTCTTCTTCTACTACAACTACTGATGAAATTAGACACATGTGCGGCGTCTGGTTGTCTTTGTTGTGGACGTTTCGCCATCCAGTGGCTGGCTGGATGGCGAAACGACTACGGGTGGGAATGCCCGGGTGGTATTGGAGCATGTGTACCATTTCATTTCCTGTCGGTATTATATACATTTCTTGTACTACTACTATTACTACTACTACTACTACCTCCACCTCTTCCTGCCTATATATAGCCGTCCTGCTCCACCTCTGTTCTCAAGTCTGCCCCACGATCGCCTTAGCTGTTGGGTTAAGCCCTGGCTCTATTTCTCTTACTAAGAACACTCCTCTCCAGAGCTATTCTTCATCTGTCCCGTCTTCCCCGCTCATCCCATTGGGATCTTACCTAAACTTGTTTGCTTTGCTTACCTCTGTTAGTGTGACTTTGTCAATGGTCCAAGTCGGACCGAAACGTCGTCGTAAGCTTCTCTCTTTTATGTGCGGGTTATTTGTGTATTGAAAGTTCTCTCTCATCACTACTAGCACCACCTTAACTCAGAATATATAATAGGGAGAATCACTATAACTACCATGTTAGCCTGATGTAAATTACGAGCAGAACAACAGCCATCGCCCAGCTCCTGTCCATTTTCCTTCCTCCTCAAACGTACCTTGCACTGACGGTCACCTGAACTCCCCGCCACTATATACACTCACTGAAGAATCATTAGTGGGAGAGACATATCCTCACTAGTAGCTACAATATCAGTCTCTCCTGCTCATCTGATCAATGTATCCAAGATTCCATAACCCCAGTCCACTGTGCCTCAGTGCAAGCCATTGGGAAAAGTGCAGAGTGCTGCATAGGTTGATAACGGCATTTAAGATATTAGAATTATATATTTGAGGTGATCAGAAGAGTCATCACAAGTCATGTAGAAAAATAAAATCCAAATTTTCTTTAATAAAAATGGTAAAATAAGCATATGCAGCCCAAAATTATTCATAACCTTTAATGAGACCAATATCCCTAAAATAACACCAATCACATTAATCTTTTAAGATAAATATAAGATTATCGGTATGGAAGGTCTGAAGTGATTCCAGATCAACACTCAGAAATATCCCTCGAAAAACACAATTTCACCTTAATAATATTTCTTCCATAAAAGGCACCTTTAAGAAGTACAGTAAGCAAGTAAGTTTTAATGTTGGCTTTGTCAATAACATAACAATTATTATTAATTGCCAGAAGGCACGACGCTTGTTATAGCCATATATAAAAGTACATAATACTAATTTAAATGATTGGAACCGAAAAAGTAAATTATCTCACAAACTAATTTTATTAATAAAATCGGAACCTTCTACTAACCTTAACCCAGTTTCCTACTAACCTAAAACCTCAGTTCTACAAACCTTAACCTTCATTTCAACCTACCTACCTCAACAGATTGCTTCCTCTGAGGAAAAACACCTCAGGACTAAAAGTATAAAGATCGCCACTGAAAGATTGATGAAGCCTTTCCTAATTTCTACATGTAAGTCAAGAACAATGCTATAAACGCGCCTCTAGGAAATAGTCGGCCATTTAAATTCCATCACGAAAAAGAAAGAAAGACGAAGCCTAAGTTTGGGTAAGAACCCCTCACCAGACAAGGTTAGTTAGGTAAGGTTCGAGTCCGGAAAAGACAAGTGGTTTCCTGCCCGCGGGTCATCAATAGATGACCCGCTGTTGGAGTCTTTTGGTATCTGACCGAGCCTTCCGCTGGCATACCGTCCACCCCCTTTAAATATTATGTAGTGTCATGAGGAAAATAAATGTAATAACTGTAAAGAATCTCTAAACCATTTTGAGAAGACTAGTTTGTGTGGTAACAGCAGCAATCCATATCCTCGGGGTTAAATCCCGAGAGGGAATCTGTAACAAGTGGCGTTCCAACAGGGATCAGTTCTTGGGCCCGTGTTGTTTATAATAAATATCAATGATCTTGATTAGGAATACTAGTGATATGAGCAAATTCGCCGAGGACCAAAAGATAGGTAGGAATAATTGAATTAAAACGTAGAGTTAATGGAACTTCAGGAGGATTTAAAAACAAAACTCTACTCTTGGTCCAAAAAGTGGCAGATGCAGTTCCAATTAGATAAATCAAGGTTTCTGAAGCTTGGGAAGTGCCCAAAACCCTAGTACTTAAAGTTAAATGATGTAGAACTTAGCCATACAGATTGCGAAAAGACTTGGGGTTAATGGTGAGCAGCAACCTTAAACCAAGACAACAATGGGCCTAAGCATAAGAAATAAGGCAAATAGATTACAGGGATTATAACAAGAAGTGTAAGCAACAGAAGTCCAGAGGTCCAAACTCCAGGCATTATACATCATAGTAAGGCCTCACCTAGATTATGCAGCTCAGTTCTGGTCTCCATATTACAGAATGACATAAATATCGTTAGAAACATTCCCAGCGTAGATGCCTAAATTAATACTAGCATTAGAAATCTTCCTTATGCAGAAGATAGAAGACTCTTAAATACAATTCTCTTGTAGACGAAGAATGAGAGATTCTCGAAGTGTATAAGAGGAAGATAGGTATTAATAAAGGGATATTAATAATGTAAGAGGATGTCTCCTCCACGAGGAGAAACCCCGCAGTAATTGGATTAAATTAGATAAGTTAATAGATTTCGAAAGTACATAGGAAAGTATTGGTTGTAAATAGGGTAGATAGAAGAGTGGAACGGATGTTCCCTACCTAGTTGTGTTATTGAGGCTGGGACTTTGGGTAGTTTCCAAATTATAGGTGGATAAGAACAATGAGTGGGAGGGGGTTGGATTTGAGTGTGACTTTCACAACAGGCTTAATTTTCTTGGGTGGCATAGAAAATTGGTTGGGCAAATGTTATGTTATTGGGATAAATTGTAAAGGACCAGCCTAGATATGGGCCAACAGCCTCCTGCAGATGGTTTCCATCCTTTCTTATGTTCTATGTTAACAGTGGAGTAACTTAAATACTAACAGGAAAAATATACTACTGATAACAAATCAAGGACTTGCATACAAACACATAAATATTAGTGTTTTTAGTGTAATTGCCTGTTGATTATTCCAATGGAAAGAATATGTCAAGATTTGTGATTGATCGAATGACTGAAAACACAAAAAATAAATAATGAAGAACTGTCTATAAAAGTACCTCATAATAACAATAGAACAACACAAAACTGTACCGTACAGTAACACACAAGAACAAAAACTGTAACACATAAGAAAAATACAGTAACATACAGTCTCAGAACAGTACAGCAGTACATAAATATCACACAAGAACTATACAAGCAAAAATACAAAAAAAAAGGTAAGGTAAGCAAGAATAACAGTAATACATAAAACATCCAATATTGAAGACATATAATGACAAGAGTTTGTACGGCCAGGTTAGTAAACATCAACACCACCATAAAGACAGAGTTGTATCTGGTGCCCAGGTTGTAACATCCAACATCAACATTAAGACAGAGTTGTACTGGCCAGGTTGTAACATCAACATCAACATTAAGACAAGTTGTACTGGCCAGGTTGTAACATCAACATCATCAACCACTTTTGTCGAGAGGTTGACTCTCCCAGTTTGTACATCTTATTTTCTTTCTTTTTTATTGTGTTTGTGAATATTTTTCTCAATATAGTGAAGTTGAGAGAAGTGAAGACGGGAAAATTAAAAAATTATGTAAAAAATTCACAGAAATGTTTTCTTGCTATATCCAGTACAAAGACTCTCTCAACCAATTACATCCTTATATCTTCCAAATTTATCATATTAAGGATATCTAGAATTATTCAGAATTCTATTAAAATATATAATATAATTTAAATACAAACTGGAATCACCATATCACTACACTATCACTAGAAAAAAAAAACACTGCAAAATCACAGTCATTACTCTAAATCACAAATCATACTGCAAATCACAAACACCGCAAACCATAGATCATTAACTATTGTTAATACAATAGGAGGTAATTTATCTCTGAATTTTTAATAGTCTGTAAGCAGCAGTCCCTCAGACTTACACTCTAATATACTATAGAGCAGATACACTTTATAAGGAGAGTGGGGGTCTTGATGAGTCTGTGTTAGAAAGTACCCAATTTGCCATGAGAAATGTTGCACACATGTGAGTGACACAGGGGTTGGATATTAAGTATTATCCGTGAGCTTGGGCAAATGTGTTTATATATAATCTAGACGTCTGTCTCAGACCTGGGCCTCGTGGGGCGTTGACCCCCCGAAATTCTCTCCATGTAAATTATACCACAGTGGAACCGAGAGAATGTGTGTGTGTGGTGAGTGGTGTGCTGTGTTGTGTGTGTGAGTGTGTGTACTTTTGTGTACTTGCTGTTACTTTGTGACATTTTCAGTAACTTGCAATATAATATACAAAGAACGAACTCCACTAAAAAGGAAACTGATGACATTTTTGTAGCAGATTTCTTCTGGTGGTGGAAGACAGAGTCACATAACGGACAACAAAATAAGACAATAATTGTAACAAAACAAAAATTAGAACAGTTTTTTGTCCCCATAAGGTTTTTTATCTGGATACAGTTTTACACTGCTGGACACAGTGTTTTGTTTTCTGTACAGTTTACAACTGCTGGACACAGTGTTGTAGTTTCTGGTAACAGTTAACAACGCTTGACAAAGTGTATTTGTTATCTGGTACAGTTTACAACTGGCTGACACAGTCATATATACAACTGCAAAATATTGTTTAAGTGGTAGACACTGTATTTTGTAGGATGATGTAGGAAAGTCCAAGGATTCAATAAAGAACTTATCCACACACACACACACACACACACACAACACACACACACACACACACACACACAGCACACACACACACACAACACACACATATTAAATATATATAATATATAAAAGTATATATATAACATAATAGTATGTGTGTGTGTGCGCCGCGGCGCTGCGCTTGAGATTTGCATACATATTATGAAAAGGTTGATGAGTGTTTTTTTAACAAGTTTGTGTGTGCGTGCAGTTGCGTATGTTTTGTGCGTGTATGAATATGTGACCACGCAGGCTGCCGTTTGCACAAATTGCAAATGAGAGTGAAAATAAGGAGTAGTGGTAATTTTTTTTATTGGTATAGATATACATAAATAGTTACAACAAATGATCATGCAAAGTAACAAGCTTAAAAAAAGAAATTACCCAGATAACCAAAAAAGTCAGACAAAATGATATATTTCCATTGTGCGCCGGCGCTTGTTAACTCACTGCGCGTCTTACCTGAATATCAGGATTAAATAACCAAAATGAAAAATAAGAATTTCAACCACTTATAACAGTTTCTCGCTCGTGGAGGGACAAAACACGAACAAACGAGCACATCATAAACACACAACAAAACTAATTCACAAACCACACTAGAACTGCTAAATAAGTAAAAAAATTTTATATTTTAAAGTAGAAAATTGAATACTAAAAATAGAAATCCCAAATTTTCACTGAGTGACCAGCCTTGGTGTCGAACGGACGTAAGCTTGGCTGCGTCTGGCTGATCTACGGTCTAGACTGTCTTGGTGGGTGTATTTACAGGGCGCAGTTTCTGTGTGTCCCCTCCTGTAATTCCCCCCACCTGGACAGTCTCTACCGTAGACCAGCTAAACAAGGCCTCGTTCTCATCTGGCTAGATCACGGAGGGATACATAACCTGGGGAAGGCTGAGGCTGGAAGATATCCTAAGGGAAGTGAGGAAGGGGAGACATCCGGGGGCCCACGGATGGATTCCTGGACACATGGACCTGGGAAAGGCAAGGATACCTTGTGGAAGTGGGGAAGGGAAGGGAGGGAATATCTGAGGCGGACTCCTGGGAAAGAAGGAGATACTGGTTGCTAAGGCAGACCCTGGGAAAGTGGGGAAGGGAGAACATCTGAGGGGACACGGATGGATTGCCTGGACACAAGGGACGCTGGGAATGGCGAGTGTCTCCTTGGGAAAGGGGGGGGGAATATCTGAGGCGGACTCCTGGGAAAAAAGGAGATACTGGTTGCTAAGGCAGACCCTGGGAAAGTGGAGAAGGGAGAACGTTCTGAGGGGACACGGATGGACACCTGGACACAGGACCATGGGAAAGAAGGCGAGAGCACCTTGGGAAGGGGGAAGGGAGAAGGGAGGAATATCTGAGGCGGAGACTCCTGGAAAGAAGGATATACTGGTTGCTAAGGCAGACCCAGGGAAAGTGGGGAAGGGAGAATATCTGAGGGACCACGGATGGAACTCCTGGACACTGGACCTGGAAAAGGCGAGAGCACCTTGGGGAAGGGGGGGAATATCTGAGCTGACTCCTGGGAAAAAAGGAGATACTGGATGCAAGGAAGTACCCTGGGAAAGTGGAGAAGGTAAACGTCTGAGGGGACACGATTGACTCCTGGACACATGGACCAGGGAAATGGCGAGAGCACCTTGGGGAAGTGTGGGGAAGGGGTGGGAGGAAGGATATCAGAGGTCGGAACTCTGTGAAAGAAGGAGATTACCAGTTGCAAGGCAGACCCTGGGAAAAAGTGGGGAAGGGAGAACAACAGAGGGACACGGATGGACTCCTTCTTGACACATGGGACCTGGGAAAGGCGAGAGCACCTTGGGGAAGAGTGGGGAAGGGGAGATATCTGAGGCGGACTCCTGGGAAGAAGGCAAACTGGTGCTTAAAGGCCCAGACCCTGGTAAAGAAAGTGGGGAAGGGCGAACATCTTGAGGGGAACACGGATGGACACCAGGACACATGGACCTGGGAAAGGTCGAGAGCACCTTGGGGAAGAGGGGGGAGGGGGGAATAACTGAGTCGGACTCCTGGAAAGAAGGAAGATACTGGTTGCAAAGGCATACCGCTGGGAAGTGGGGAAGGGAGAACATCTAGGGGACACGATGGACTCCTGGACACATGGACGCTGGAGAAGGTCGAGAGCGCCTTGGGGAAGTGGGGAATGTTAGAGGGGGGAATAACTTGAGCGGACTCCTGGGAAGAAGGAGATACTGGTTGCTAAGCAGACCCTGGAAGTGGGAATGGGAGAACATCAGAGGGGACACGGAAGGACTCCTGGACACTGGACCTGGGAAGGGCGAGCGCAACCTTGGGAATTGGGAAAGGGGGGGTGAATAACTGAGGCGGACTCCTGGGAGAAAGAACGAGATATAGGTTCCTAAGGCAGACCCTGGGAAAGTTGGGAAGGGTAACATCTGAGGGGGACATCTGATAGGACTCCTCCAGGCACAAGGACCTGGGTAAAGGCTAGAGCACCTTAGTGGGAAGGTGGGGAAGGTGAGGGGTAATAACCTGAGGCGAGGACTCCTGGGAAAGAAGAGAACAGGCTGCTAAGTCAGACCCAGGGAAAGTGGGAAGGGAGAACATCTGAGGGACACGATGGACTCCTATGACACATGGACCTGTGAAAGGCGAGGATGCACCTAGGGAAGTGGGGAAGGGGGGAAATATCTGAGGCGGGACTCCGGCAAGAAGGAGCTACTGGTTGCAAAGGCAGGATGACCCATGGGAAAGTGGTGGAAGGGGAACATCTGAGGGGACACGGATGAACTCCTGGACACATGGACCTGGGAAAAGGCGAGAGCACACCTTGGGGAAGTGGGGAAGGGAAGGGAGGGAATATCCTGAGGCGGACATCCTGGGAAAGACGGAGATACATGGGTATGCTAATGCAGCCCTGGGAAAGTGGGAAGGGAGAACATCTGAGGGACACTGATGGACTCCTGGCCACCTGACCTGGGAAAGGCGAGAGGCACCTTGGGGAAGTGGGGAAGGTGAAGGAGGGAATATCTGAGGCGGAACTCCTGGGAAAGAAGGAATACTGGTTGCTAATGCAGACCCCTGGGAAAGTGGGGAAGGGAGAACATCTGAGGGGACACGGATGGACTTGTCATGGACACAATGACCAGGGAAAGGCGAGAGCACCTTGGGAAGTGGGCAAGGGAAGGGTGGAAATCAGAGGCAGGACTCCTGGAAAATGAAGAAGATAACTGGTTTGCTAAGGCAGACCCGGGAAAGTGGGGAAGGGAGAACATCTAGGGGAAACACGGATGGACTCCTGACACATGGACCTGGGAAAGGCGAGAGCATCTTGGGGAAGTAGGGGAAAGAGAAGGGGGGGGCTATCTGAGGCGAACTCCTGGGTAAGGAGATACTGGTTGCTAAGGCCACTCGACCCTGGGAAAGTTGGTAAGCGAGAACATCTGAGGGGAACACGGAAGGACTCCAGGAACCCACATGGACCCGGGAAAGGCGAGAGCAACCTTGGGGCAGTGTGGGAAGTGGGAAGGGGGAATAACGGGCTGGACTCCTGTGAAAGAAGAGATACTGGTTGCTAAGGCAGACCCAGGGAAGTTGGAGAAGGGATGAAACATCTTAGGTACACGAATGGACTCCTTTGACACTTGACCAGGGAAGGCGATAGCCTCCTTGGGGCAGTGGGGAAGGGAAGGGGGGGAATATCTGAGGCGGACTCCTGGGAAAGAAGGAGATACTGGTTGCTAAGGCAGACCCTGGGAAAGTGGGGAAGGGAGAACATCTGAGGGGACACGTGAGGACTCCTAGTTCACATGGCCCCTGGAAAAGCGAGAGCACCTTTGGGGAAGTGGGGAAGGGAAGGGGGGGAATATCTGAGGCGGACTCCTGGGAAAGAAGAAGATACAGGTTGCTAAGGCAGACCCTGGGAAAGTGGGGAAGGGAGAACATCTGAGGGAACACGGATGGACTCCTGACACGAATGGACCTGGGAAAGGCGATATCATCTGGGAAGTGGGAAGAGAAGGGGGCAGAAATCTGAGTGCGGACCGCCTGGGAAAGGAGAAACTGGTTTGCTAAGGGCAGACCCAGGGAAAGTATGGGGAAGCGAGAACAACAGGGGACTAACGGTGACTCCAGGACACATGGACCTGGGAAAGGCGAGAGCAACCTTGGGTGAAGTGGGGAAGGGAAGGGGGTAGTATCTGAGGGGACTCCTGGGAAAGAAGGAATAACTGGTATGCTAAGGCAGACCACCCTGGGAAAGTGGAGAAGGTCGACATCAGAGGGACACTGAATGTGACCTCCTGGACAACATGGACCTGGGAAAACGCGAGAGCACCTTGGGGAAGAGGGGAAGGGAAGGGGTTGGAAATATCTGAGCTGAACTCCTGGGGAAAGAATGAAGATACAGGTTGCTAAGGCAGACCCCTGTGAAAGGTGGGGAAGGGAGAACAACTGAGGGACAACGGATGGACTCCTGGACACATAGGACCTGGGGAAAGGCGAGAGCAACTTAGGGAAGTGGGGAAAGTGGAGGGAATATCAGTGACTGGTCTTCTGGTAAAGAAGGAGATACTGGTTGGCTAAAGTGCAAGACCCTTGGAAAGAGGGGAAGGGAGAACATCTGATGGGGACACGGATGACCTCCCTGGACACATGGACCTGGGACAGGCGAAGAGCACCTAGGGAAGTTGGGAAGAGGGAGGGGATATCTGAGGCGGACACCTGGGAAAGCAGGAGATACTGGTTGCTAAGTGCAGACCAAGGGAAAGATGGGGAAGGGAGAGACATCTGAGGGACACGGATTACTCCTTGACACATGGGACCTGTGAAAGCTGTTGAGGGGAACACAGATGGCCTACCTGGACCCAAGGACAGGTAAAGAGGCGAGAACAACCTTAGTGAAGTGGGAAAGGTGTAAATATCTGAGGCGGAGGTCGGACTCCTGGGAATGATGGAGATACTGGTTATGCTAAGGCAATCCCTGGAAAAGTGGGGAAGGGAGAACATCTGAGGGACACGGATGAACACCTGAGGCCACATGGACCCTGGGAAAGGCGAAACACCTTGTGGAAGAGGGAAAGGGGAATATCCAGGATGCGGACTCCCCTGGGAAAGAATGGAGATCCTGTTGCTAAAGGCATACCCTGTAAAAGGTGGGGAAGGAGAACATCTGAGGGGACAGACAGATGGACTTCCTGGACACATGACCTGAGGAAAGCATCAAACCACAGCAAGTGGATGGGTGGACCTTAAAGACGAACAATGGCCTCCACGTGGCAAGGTCTGGGTAACTCAGAGATAACTCTGATGCTGACCCAGTAGTGATCGCAAATAATAATGACTATTAGATTTCTTATAAAACTGGCACAAAGAAACAAAAAAAAAAACAAATGTAATTATTTAACATATCATTTTGGGTTTTGGGCAGCTTTTAAAAGAAATTTTTTGGTGCTCGACCCGGTTTATATCACTTTACTAAAAAACATCCTATATACTGCCATCTAGACACATTTATAGGATTTTTTTTTACCTAAGAACGATTATTAATAATGGATTCCGTATTTAGCTAAATGTTTGGACATGATTTCCTTTACCTTGACCCTTCACTCTCGAGACTTGTAATTAAAAAAAAAACAGTCGAAAAGTCCATTGAACAGAGTGTAATCTCGACCTTATAAGAGTGAGAACACCAAGATCGACCCCACAATCTAGCTACAGTAAACTTGAGGAAGGTGTCCTCGCCCGATGAAGAGATACTTGATCCTCTTCCTTCTTTCGAATCTGTTATCCTTCTATATCATCAACACATTTCACAAATAATCTTTTCCCGAACAATAACATTAACCACCAGCTTACTCGATGAAATATGAGTTATCACATTATTTTATAATCAAGGTGGAAGCCATCAAAACCCGGAGGATTATCCAGCGCCCTGGGGGGGGGGGGGGATGTGGAAGGTCATTCAGGCTAATTCTGGGGAACTGGACACAGATCCAATTCCCATAAATACAAGAGCCCCACACCAACATCCAGGAACCTTCCTGAGGGGGAAGTAATCACCACGCACCAATAATATTTCCTTTATTTACCATGGCATTTAACAGGAGGGTTAATGAAACTTGTGCAACAGGAGCTCATAGAAACTCGTGTGGACCTTGATAAACTTTTACTCTCAAAACA
The DNA here is from genome assembly GCF_026875155.1 of Cherax quadricarinatus. Taxonomy (NCBI): domain Eukaryota; kingdom Metazoa; phylum Arthropoda; class Malacostraca; order Decapoda; family Parastacidae; genus Cherax; species Cherax quadricarinatus. The sequence continues at coordinate 5,098,276 of NC_069435.1, read as the reverse complement.
ACATGTAACAGATTAAACCCGGACTGGGAACAAAAAATCCTTGAATTGACTATATGTAAAATATGTAACCATGTTACTTTGTTCTAAGCCCGAACATGTACAGAACACTTTTATATCTCTACCTCCCAAATCACAAAAATGATTCTTTTCACCACTTGCTACGAAAAACATTAGGAACGATTGTTAAAAAAGTTAAGGTGAGCACTGCTAGAGATATCGTGATGAATTGTGGATGAACCGAATAAAATGGTTGAAAGTTATTTATAAACAAAATGGTGAATGAATAAAGATTCAAAGAGATTCTGAAGGAAGTAAGAGCGAAGAATATAGGAACAGAATATGGAAACCAGGTGAGAATAAAGGAAGAAAAATGAGTAATGTATGAAGGAGATATGCAATGAAATGAAGTATGAAGAGAAGAGTGGAATGAAGGCCATATGAAGGACGTGGGAAAGAGGCAATATGAAGGAAGTGGGAAATAAGGCAATATGAAGAAGTGGGAATGAAGGCAATATGAAGGAATTGGGAAAGAAGTCAATAATGAAGGGAAGTGGAATGAATGCAATATGAAGGAAGTGGGAATGAAGGCTATATGACGGAATTGGGTGAATGAAGGCAATATGAAGGCAGTGGGAATGAAGGCAATATTAAGAAGAGGGAATGAAGGCAATGTGAAGGAAGTGGGAATGAAGGCAATATGAAGGAAATGTGGAATGAAGGTGTCAATATGAAAGAAG
>NC_069435.1:5079168-5097039 GCF_026875155.1 Cherax quadricarinatus | reverse complement strand
CCCCCCCCCCTTGTTCCCTGCTTTCTGTCGCATCTGAAAAAGGTTGTATCCAGATATCGTGGGCCCTCTGTGAAGGCTGCAAACAGTGAATTTGACTCCTCTAGAAGACCACTAATGAAAGGTATTTTTTTGTTTGGGATGGCTTAAGGCCCTGTATTTTAGCAAATATAGAGGGAGGTTGTGTTGCAGTTTGTTGGGGGATTTTGTTGTTGGCATCAGTAGCTGTGAGTCCGGAGCGCCACTGGCTGTGCCTCCAGTCCAACAAGGCTCCAGGTGGGGGACTATTTGGTTTATCTCTTTCCATTTTCTTTCTTCGTTTCCTACCCCTAAAAAATCACTTGGGGTGTTGTCATAGCTACCATATTTTTACTATGATGTGTTTGTATGGGGTGTATGCCTCATAGGTCCCTTTTAGATGACATGCAGTGCAATTGGTATTGTAACATTGTTTTTCAAGGACTGAAGACTGACACATCTCCGGGTGGAAGTATTTGCAAGAGGTAAACGACACATCTCCCTTAGACAGGAGGTCACGGCTTTTTTTTGGGATGCTCAAAGTTGCATGTCCCATTCGTTTTCCCTGATATTCCGTGTTTACAAATGCCACAAATATAGTATTTGCACCATTTTGTATTTGGCTGGGTACAATTCGTGCTGGATGTATTCTTAATCTGTGCTGTGCTGGCGACATTGCAGGCCTGGAGAGTGTACAAAGAACTTTCACGGCACATATAAGCACGAAAAAGGGCACCTAAATTACTGAGAACAGTTGAAGGTCCTTGATCTGTATTCCCTGGAATGCAGGCGAGAGAGATACATGATAATATACACTTGGAAGGTCCTGGAGGAATTAGTACCAAACCTCCCACATGAAAATCATTTCCCATGAAAGCAAAAGACTCGGCAGGAGATGCAACATTCCCCAATGAAAAGCGGGGGCAACAACAAGACATTGAGACAACACAGTAAGTGTCCCAGGTCCAAGACTGTTCACTGCCTCCCAGCCTACATAAGGGGAATTACCAATAACCCCGGGCTGTTTTAAAGAAGGCACCGACAGGTAGTACTCCAGTACCTGACCAACCGGGCTGTGGTTCGTACGTCAGCTTGCGTGCGTGCGAGGTGTATAAATGGAAAACAGGAATAAAAAAAGGGGATGTAAATTTTGTGCTGAAAATTTCCAGCCAAGACAGGACTCTCAGCAATGGTTTCAAGTTGGAAAAATTCAGATTCAGGAAGGATAAGGAAAGCACGGTTTGGGTAATAGGTTTGGGATGAGGGAACAAACTCCCGAGTACAGTTATTGAGGCTAAAATTTTGTGTAGTTTTAAAAAAGTTAGATAACTACTGAGTGGGTGTGGGGGTGTATTTTGGACCTGACTAGCTTGTGCTGCGGGTCTGGTACGTGCTCCACCCTTGAGTGGGATGACCAGACTGGGTGAGCGGGGATAACCCGGGGGGGTGGTCTTTGGGTCAATCAGGGGGGGCATGGACCGCTCCGCTGGGTCAGTAGGCCTTTTGCAGTTTTCCCTTTTTTCTTATGTTCTATGTTCAACCCACTCATAACCACAAGTGTTGCTGAAGGGAGCACCCCTATTTAAAAACCCACCCATGCCCACAAAACCCTTTCCCGCATTTACTCCCCTTCCTTGGGGGGACTTGAGTTACGGGAAATTGGCAGCAAGGGGTTATACATCACATTAATGGTACATAATGTCAACAAACAGGTTGGCAATGTCTAAAACTTTATTTCAAAGACATTTCGCCCACTAAGGGCTTTTCTTATCAATTCAGAACAGAGTTTGTGTGGGGAAGACAGTGGAAGATGGGGTACTCAGGCCTCATCTTGTAGAAAATGTTCGGGGCCTTTAGCCTGGATCAACAGAAGTAAGGGACTGATTCCCTTTATCTTCCACTGTCTTCCTACATAATCTCTGCACTAAATTGAAAGCCACGATTAACGAGATTCTTAAAAATAAAGAAAACAGTGTTACTCGTCGGGAAACATAGGTCAACCCTCAAAGTCCTCTCAGCTGATAAGTAACAGAGGGAAAGAAATAAAAAAATGCCGAAAACGAGGGTCAAAAACCCCCGCATTAGCGCCCACGCGACTAAAAAAAACATTTTTTAAAAAAAGACTCCAACAATCATAAAAGAGTGTGGCCAAGGAAATGACTGCCCCAAGAGCTCTTCCGTGGTAAAATACATAACTCTTTAAAAAACTATTTCACTTTTATAAATTTATCTAAAAACCCTTTTTGTTCATTAATGTAAAATTTTTATTATAGTAAACTAAAGGTTAGCCGTTAAGAGTTTACCTCCTCGGTAGTCTACAGACTATGAAACCCTGAGCACCCCCTTCCCACCCCTCCTAACACTGACCAGAGTAATCACAAGCAGTTACATAGGGGGAGTAACATCAACCAGCGGGCCATTCCCTCTCAACATCCCACACCAATCCACCCCACCACACTTACCCCCCCCCCCACCCCCATCACCACCTAGGGATAGGCCATCCGAAGGGGCAATCCCATATACAATAACTCAAGCTTAAACTGGGAATAAACCTTTAAAGCTACCAAGCTAAAAGAACCCTTCCTAGAAAGCTCGACGATTCCTCACTGTCGTACTGAAGTCTGCATTAAAAGTACACACCAACACCTTGTATAGCACCATCCTGCTTAATGGAGTCTGACATAACAACTTTTCTTCCCCTGTAATTATCAATAGAATATTATGCAGCACACTCGGATGTATCAATTTTTTTAATAAAACAAAAAAAACATAACCACAAACCATTATTTAACCTATCTTGGGTGAGTCAGTCTTTCCGGGGTCACCAAGATGATGATAGAGTGAAGGTGTGTTTTTTCAAGTAAATCCCCCCGGGTGAAGATATCATGTTGTTCGAGTACAGTCTCCAGAGTGAAGATATCAGTTTTTGTTCAAAAGTACGTCCCCCAGGGTGAAGATACATGTTGTTCTCTCCCAGGAGAAAAAGGGTATCATGTTGTTCAAGTACATCCCCCAGGAGTGAAGAATCAGTGTTTTTCAGTCTCCCAGGATGAAAGGTACAGGTTGTTCATTCCCCCAGGAGTAAAGGGGAATCAGTGTTTTCATTCTCCCAGGAGTGAAGGACAGTGTTGTTCAGTCTCCCAGAGTGAAGGAAATCAGTGTTGTTCATCCCCGGGAGTAAAGAATCAGTGTTGTTCATCTCCCGAGTGAAGTATCAGGTTTTTTCAGTCCTCCCGGGATGGAGGTCAGTGTTGTTCAGTCTCCCAGGGTAAAGGGTATCATGTTGTTCTCCCCAAAGGAGTGAAGGTACCCAGTTTTTTTCAGCTCCCAGGAGTAAAAGGATCATGTTTTCATCTCCCGGGAGTAAAGGTACATTTTTTTTCAGTTCCCGGGAGGGGGTATCGTGTTTTTCAGCCCTCCCAGGATGAAGGACAGTGTTGTTCAGTCTCCCAGGAGTGGGGGTATCAGTGTTTTCATCTCCCAGGAGGGGAGTATCAGTTTTTTTCAGTCCCCAGGAGTAAAGGTACAGTGTTGTTCATCCCCCGGGAGGGAGGAAACAGTGTTTTCAGTCCCCAGGGTGGAGGTATCAGTGTTTTTCAGCCCTCCCAGGAGTGAAGGTATCAGTTTTTGTTCACTCCCAGGATGGAGGTATCAGGTGTTCACCCTCCCAGGATGAAGGAATCGTTTTGTTCAGTCTCCCAGGAGTGAAGGTATCATGTTTTTCATCTTAAAGGAGTAAGGTATCATGTTGTTCCTCTCCAGGAGTAAAGATATCATGTTTTCAGTCCCCAGGAGTGAAGGATCAGTTTTGTTCAGTTCCCGGAGTGAAGGTACAGTTTTTTGTTTCAGTCCCCCCGGAGTGGGGGTACATGTTTTCATCTCCCGGGTGAAGGTATCAGTGTTGTTCAGTCCCCGGGATGAAGGATCATGTTGTTATCTCTCGGGAGTGGAGGTACAGTGTTGTTCAGTTCTCAGGAGGGGAGGTTCATGTTGTTCAGTCCCCAAAGAGGGAGGTATCATGTTGTTCATCCTCAGGAGGGAGGTATCATGTTGTTCAGTTTTCCAGGAGTGGAGGATCAGGGTTTTTTTCAGTCTCTCAGGAGTGAAGGATCAGTGTTGTTCAGTCTCCCGGGAGTGAAGGTATCAGTGTTGTTCAGTCCCCGGGAGTGAAGGTTCAGTGTTGTTCATCTTAAAGGGATGAAGGATCAGTGTTGTTCATCCCCAGGAATGGAGGTATCATGTTTTCAGTCTCCCAGGAGTGAAGGTATCATTTTTGTTCAGTCTCCCGGGATGGGGGTTTATCAGTGTTGTTCAGTCTCCCAGGAGTGAAGGTATCAGTGTTGTTCAGTCTTCAAATGAAGTATCTTTTTGTTTCAGTCTCCCGGGAAAATGGAGGATCAGTTGTTCATCTTAAAGGAGTAAAAGGTACAGGGGTTTTTCCCAGTCTGAAGGATGAAGGTATCAGTGTTTTTCATCTCCCGGAGTAAAGGTATCTTTTTGTTCATCCTCAGGGGGGAGGACGGGTTTGTTCAGTCCCTCCCGGATAAGATATCAGTGTTTTTTTCTCTCAGGAGTGAAGGTATCAGTTTGTTCGTCTCCCGGGATGAAGTACATGTTGTTCAGTCCCCCGGGAGTGAAGGTATCAGTTTTGTTCATCTCCCAGGAGTGGGGGTATCGTGTTGTTCAGCCCCAGGAGTGAAGGTATCAGTGTTGTTCATCTCTCGGAGTGAAGGATCGTGTTTTTCATCTCTCGGGAGTGGGGGATCATGTTTTTTCACCCCCCAGGAGTGAAAATCAGTTTTGTTCAGTCCTCAAGAGTGAAGGGTACAGTGTTTGTTCACCCAGAGTGAAGGTATAGTGTTGTTCATCTCCAAGGAGGAAGTACAGTTTTGTTCAGCTCTCAGGATAAAGGGGATATGTTTTTCGTCTCCCAGGAGTGAAGGTATCATGTTTTTTCATCTCCCAGGAGTGGAGGTACATTTGTCATCTCCCGGGAGTAAGGGTATCAGTGTTTTTTTCATTTTCCCCGGGAGGAAGGTATCATTTTGTTCAGTCCTCAGGAGGGGAGATCAGTGGTTTTTTTCATCTTCCAGGAGTGAAAATCATGTTGTTCAGTCTCCCAGGAGTGGAGGTATCAGGTTGTTCGTCTCCCAGGGGGGAGGAATCAGGTTTTTTCAGTCTCTCAAGTGGAGGTATCTGTCCGCTCCCCGTGAAGGGCTGCGATGTATCCTCTCGACGCAACAAACTAAGCCTATTCCCACAATAAAAATAATTGGACGTATTAACAAAAGTAGAAGTAAGGTAATAAAATAGATGACGCTTGAACTGGCAGTGCAGTCAGTAACTGGGTGTCACAATCCGTTTATGGAACAGTTCCCCATAAACTCAATTCCTTTACTGCACTAGTACCTACACTACTAACTGCCATTTCTACGACTCCATCTCTACTAGTACCCCCCTGCAAACCACTTTGCCACTAACCCCCCTTACTGCACTGATCTGGCATTCACATTTCCGTCCCAGTTGGGACATGACACGCCCCCGGGAAAGGGGGTAAAACAAGGTTCCCCCTAAGTTGCGGGTTCTTGGGCAAACCAGAACTTCTGATACGTGTAGACTTATGGAACTAGAAGAGGGCACTGAGGGGGCATATGGGAGGAAAGGCATGAGAGCTGGAAGAGGAAGCACTGGGAGCCTCACACAAACAGTATTTGAGAGCGCAACTACGACGTATAACTGTGTATAGCTTTACCGTTAAATAAAAAAACAGCTGAAAAAATTAAGTTGGCCAAGGGAAATTTTTTATAAGTTTTAATGAATTTTTTAACCCTATCTTTTAAGTGGACCAACACCAGACTAGATTACCCCCACCACGACACCACCACCACCAAAGTTACCCCACCAAAAATCACCACCACCACTACGATCATCACCCTACCAGACACACCACCAACCACTAGATCACCACCATACGTCAACCACTACGATCACCACCACCCCCACGATCCCACCCCTATCACCACCACCAACACCACGATCACCCCCACCACCACCACTCGACACACCACGACACCACCACGTTGACACCCCCCCACGATCACCACTACCCCTACGATCACCACGATCACCACGACACCACCACCACCATATCACCACCCCCACTACACTACCTCCCCCACGATCACCACCCCACTACGATCATCACCATCACGATCACCACCACCACTCGATCACCCACCCCCACGATCACCACCACCACTACGAACCACACCAATACCACCACCACACGATCATCACCACACGAATCACCACCACCATACGATCATCACCACCCCCACGATCACCACTACCACTACGATAACCACCACCACCACATCACCACCACCCCCACTATCACCACCACAACTATCACCACCACCACTACGACTACCTCCACCACGATCACCACCACCACCACCACGATCCCACCCCACTACGAAAAATCAAACCACCATCACGATCACCACCACCACTACATCACCACCCCCCACCCGATCGCCACCACTTAATCACCACCACGCTATCACCACCACCCCACTATCGCCACCACTTTCACAACCACCACGATCCCACTACCACTACATAACCACCACCAAACCCCGATCAACCACCACCACCAACTTTACCACCACCACACGACTACCTCCACCACGTCACCACCACCACCCAACGTCCCACCACACGATCACCACCCCCCACAACGACACCACCACCACCACCAGATCGCCACCACTATCACCACCACCACCGCTATCACCCCACCCCTATCGCCACCACTATCACAACCACCATGTCAAACCCCCACCAGGGTCACCACTATCACCACCACCACCACATCACCACCACCACCATCACACCAACCCCTATCACCACCACCACCACATCACACCCCCCACTACGATCACCCCCATCACATCACCACCACCCCTACGATCCCAAACCACCACGATCACCACCACTACAACACCACCCCACCACACAAAACCCCCACCACCACTACGACACACCCCCACCACTACGACTACCACAACCACATCCCACCACGTTTTAAACCCCCCCCACACACCACTACCACACTCACCAAGATCACCCCACCACCACCACTACGACTACCCCACCACATCACCACCACCACTACGATCATCACCATCACGATCACCACCACCACTACGATCATCACCACCACCACGATCACCACCACCACTACGACTACACTACCACGATCACCACCACCACTACGATCCATCACCATCACGATCACCACCACACTACGATCATCACCACCACCACTACCACTACGATAACCACCACCACCACGATCACCACACCACCACTATCACCACAACTATCACCACCACCACTACGACTACCTCCACCACGATCACCACCACCACTACGACCATCACCACCATCACGATCACCACCACCACTACGATCACCACCACCACCACGATCGCCACCACTATCCCACCACCACCGCTATCACCACCACTATCGCCACCACTATCACAACCACCACTGTCACCACCACCAGGATCACCACAACCACCACTATCACCACCACCACCACTATCATCACCACCACTATCACCACCACCACCACTATCACCACCACCACGATCACCACCACCGCCATCACCACCATGATCACCACCACTACGATCATCACCACCACGATCACCACCACCACCACGATCACCACCGCCACCACGATCAACACCACCACCACCACTATCACCACCACGACCACGATCACCACCGCCACCACGATCACCACCACCACTACGATAACCACCACCACTACGATAACCACCACCACCACGATCACCACCACCACACGATCACCACCACCACGATCACCACCACCACCACGATCACCACCACCACCACCACGATCACCACCACCACGATCACCACCACACCACCACCCGATCACCACCACCACCACGATCACCACCACCACTACGAATAACCACAACCACGATCACCAACACCACCACCACGATCACCACCACCACGATCACCACCACCACGATCACCACTACCACCACGATCACCACCACCACGATCACCACCACTACGATAACCACCACCACCACGATCACCAACACCACCACCACTACGATAACCACCACCACCACGATCACCACCCCCACCACCACGATCACCACCACCACCACCACCACGATCACCACCACCACCACGATCACCACCACCCCACATCGACCATCACCACGACCATCACCACGATCACCACCACGATCACCACCACCACCACCACGATCACCACCACCACCACGATCACCAAAACCACCACCACGATCACACCACTACCACGATCACCCACCACTACCACGATCACCACCACCACACGATCACCAACACCACCACCACGATCACCACCACCACTACGATCACCACCACCACCATGATCACCACCACCACCACGATCACCACCACCACCACGATCACCACCAACACCACCACCACGATCACCGCCACCATCACGATCACCACCGCCACCACCACGATCCTGTTGCAAACCCCTGAATGGGTTTACAATGTGTGGCATGCAAAGAGTACGTAACCTTTATTCGGCGCATGTACACACCCTCATTTACAGGCTATCTCCCCCAACCAGCGAACCAGGTTGCTAAGAGTTGATGGGGCCCCGTCGTTCAACTAGTGACCAGGTTTTAGCCAATAAGAAGATGGTTTTGGCAATCGCAGAGGTTATGTGGGTACCGCTCTCCTGTCTGCCCTTGTCATTCCCATTTAGAGCTGGTTAAAGCACGGTCTGCTATCTTGTGGCTTCTATTTCTGCTTGCTTACCGTGGAGTGCAACTATACTTATCACTGTACATAGTGTACATATTGCTGTTCTAAAATTGGTGAAGGATAATATAAGTCTAAACTTTTCTACTGTGTTTATTTGCTCCCATTACACCTGGGGTAACAGGCCATTTGGAATCCTGGGTTGTAATATGGGGGCCTGTCCAGGAGCTGGAGCTGGACTTAGAGAAATGGTTGAGCTTAGGGTGAAGCTCGTAGCAGGAACATTGTGCAGCTTGCTGTCTGGCTTTGCTTTACGAATTTTGCGTGTCAGTTGCATATTGTGTGATCGTTCAACAGCTCGCTACTAGCTTTTCGGTGTGCTCGCTCGCTACGGTCAATCTTCTAGAACAGTGTAGCTGTCCTGGCATTGCTTTAACAAATTTTGCGTGTCATTGTTACTTAGCCTGTTCGGTGTGGATAATTTTGCAGTCGGCTTTGCTTGTATGTGTATTGTGCAATCATACTGTGCATAGCTAAGCGTGTTCTGCAAATTAACGTGTTACGTTGGGGTATTCTGCAATCGTACTGTGCATAGCGAATAACTTATGCCACCTAGACGAGTCAGACGTCTGGTGTCGGCATAATACTTTGCATAACCTACCTAAATTGTCCCTTCAGCGTTGTTGGCAAATTGCTCGTTCCATTGGCATTACATACAAACGCACTCTCACAGCTGCGCAACTGCGTTCACTGATTGCTGACAAACTTATAGAAAAAGAGATGGCACATCAGACTCCTCCCTCTACGGGAGCTAGGGCAAAAACTCCTATGTTCTCGCAGGAGGAAGATGGTCAGTATAGTGCAGCTGGGTTGTCTCAAGGTGAATCAGCGTCGTTGGCACTTGAGCTGGCAAAAATCAATCTTGAGCAAACTAGGGAACAGAGAGCATTCGCAAGGGAAGAATTTGATAGGGAAAGAGAAAGGAGGCAGTTTTCGCATTCTGTAAATAATTTTAGTTTACAGAAAGCAGTACAGTTTGTTCCCCGCTTCAATGAGGCCGAACTAGAGCAATTTTTCGAAAGCTTCGAAAATCAGGCTCGAGCCTTGAGGTGGCCGGAACAGCATTGGGCATCGTTGGTTCATACAGCATTATCGGGTAGGCCACAGGAATTTACGTCAGTATTAAATGACGCTGAATTATCTGATTATCAAGTAGTGAAGACCACAGTGTTGGGAGCATATACGTGTATCCCAGCCAAATACCGCAAGAGTTTTAAATTGGGCAGACGACAGCTTGGTCAATCCCTAGTGGACTTTGTGAGACAGCAAACCAAAGCTTTTACCAGCTGGTATAAAGCAAGTGGTGTCTCTACCTTTGAGGAGCTGGTGCAGCTTATTCTGATTGATAACCTGCTGGAGTCTGTGGGACCAGAGGTTCGAGTCTTTCTGCAGGATCGTGACTTAACCACTGCATTGGAGGCAGCCAGGTTGGCTGATACCTTCGAAACTAACCGCTCCTTGTCCGAGCGGTCCCGTCTCTCTTTTCAACAGCCTGGCATGAGCAGAGATCGTCAACCTTGGAGAATGAAGTGCCAGCCGGAGGGAGAACGTCTACGTCAGCCAACCAAGTCACCTGGCGAGCCACGCTTCTCAACATATGGTCCACCTGCGGAGAGGCAAACTACTCATGGTGCATCTCGACAACAGTATCCAGAGAGACACCAGCCAGAATGACACCATTTGCAACGTCAACAGGGAGTAAAGGGCAAGCCTGTCGTCTGCTTCAGGTGCAATAAAGTAGGTCACATCAGTCCCAACTGCCCCCATAAACCCCAACCCATTGGGAAAATCTCTAATATCCCTAGTAACATGTCCACTAGAGAAGTAGAAAAAGGTATGGCCCCTTATTATTGCAAGAGTCTTATTTCCCTTCAGGAAAACTCAGAAACAACTAAAGTAAAGACCTTAGAGATACTGGAGCATATTGCTCACTTGTAAGAGAGGGAATATTACCCCTTTCAGAGAATACTTCTTTGAATTCCTCTGTTTTATTGGAAGCATTTGGAGGAGCTATATATTCTGTTCCTTTGCATAAAATTTATGTACAGTGCAAATATTACACTGGGTACTTGACTGTAGGTGTCTCAAAAGGATTCCCCATGAAAGATGCAGTGTTATTACTGGGTAATAACATTACTACTGTTAGTTCGTGTCCTGAACCTATAATGATTAATTCTTCTCCGGTGTTGGCTATAACTCGGGCAACATCCCAAGGGTTGTCTGGAGAGAATGTTGACCTATCCTTGGACGACTCCGATCTCGGAATAGCCACATTGTTTTACGAGGAAAACTGGCCAGAGCCTCGTAAATCAAGTGAACAGACCCCGATCAAGCCTTCCTATTCCCAGGTTGCAGGATTGCCAGATGTCTCTGTTTCCATGCCCGAGGGACTGTCCTTCCGGGAGGAACAACGAAAGGACCCTTCTTTAAAATTCGCTTTTGAGGCAGCCATGGGTAAATCCTCTTTGGGTCATCCAGTCAACTATGAAGTTAAAAACGATTATTTGATCTGCACTGAGACTGGTAAGGAGATAGAGGGCCGGCAATTGTATGACAGGTTAGTGGTTCCAACAAAGTATAGACCTCAAATATTAAATATAGCTCATAATACGTCATTAGGAGGTCACTTAGGAATTACAAAAAAACTTGTATAGAATCACAAAAGAATTTTATTGGCCAAAATTAAAGAAAGATGTGAAGAATCATATTAGGTGTTGCCGAGAATGTCAGCAAGTTGGAAAACCTGGACATTCCATTAAACCTGCACCTTTCCAACCTATACCTGTTGATGGAGAACCTTTTGCAGATTTAATTATAGATTGTGAAGGTCCACTACCTAGGTCAAAGTCTGGAAATCAATATTTATTTACGATTATGGATAAAGTAACCAGATATCCTGAAGCAATTCCCATGCGTAGTATTAATACTAAAGCTATTCTCAAAGCTTTAACAAAATTCATTTCTTGTTTTGGCATTCCTAAAACTATTCAAAGTGATCAAGGTACTAACTTCACTGCCAAAGCATTTAGGGAAGTATTAACTAGGTTAGGGATAATCCACATTATCCACTGCCTATCATCCTCAGTCCCAAGGCGCCTTGGAAAGATTTCCACCAGACATTAAAAACAATGATGAGAAGTTTTTGCATGCACTTTCCTACAGACTGGGATGAATCACTACCTTTGTTGCTGTTCTCAGTACGAGAAACGGTGCCAGAGTCTACAGGGTATAGTCCTTTGAGCTGATCTTTGGGCACAATGTACGAGGTCCTCTTCGGGTGCTCAAAGAAGGATGGATGGGAGAAGACGTTAGCTCAACACTCTACAATCTGTCTTCAAGGTTGCAGGTGGCACGTCAGTTAGCCAAGGCTAACCTAAAGACAGCTCAAAGCAAGATGAAACAGAGGTATGACAGAAGTGCACAATTCCGCTCCTTCCATCCAGGAGACAAGGTGTTAGTGCAGGAACCTATACCTGGCCACACCTTGAAAGCTAGATTTACGGGACCTATGCAGATTGTAAGTAGATTATCTGATGTAAATTATGTGGTAGCTCCCATTAATAAGATCTCAAAAACTAAAACTTACCACATTAATCAAATAAAGGCCTTTCATACACCAGATAAAGTCCCAGTAATGACTCTGTCCTCTACCTCTGAGGACGACTCTGACTCTTTGCACTCTATCTCTGAATTAATATTAAACTTTCAAATTCTGTCCTCCCTCAAGGTATCCTAGCCTTTTAATGGAGGGATTATCTGAAATGCAAGCAACAAATTTAACTGAGCTTCTACAGTCATATCCTAATATTTTTTCGGATGTGCCGAAAAAATATACGTTAGGTTACCATGATGTAGATGTGGGAAACTCTAAACCAATTTAAACTCTCCCCTACAGAGCTAATCCTGAAAAGCAAAGGCTACTTCAGCAGGAAGTAGAATTTTTGTTAAAGCATGGTTTAGTGGAGGAGTCATCTAGTCCATGGGCTTCACCGTGCATTCTTGTGAAGAAGGCTGATGGAGGGTTTCGTATGTGTACAGACTACCGTAAAGTGAACGAGGTCACAATTACAGATGCTTACCCTCTTCCTCGTCTGGATAACGTAATTGACTTTGTGGGTAAGGCTACTTTTGTGTCCAAATTAGATCTCCTTAAAGGCTACTATCAGGTACCCTTGACAGATAAGGCGAAGGAAATCTCTGCCTTCGTAATTCCAGGTCATTATCAATACACAGTTACCCCCTTCGGAATGAGAAATTCCCCCTCTTCATTCCAGAAACTTATCCATCAGGCTATTAAAGGACTTGAAGGCACGGCAGTGTACCTAGATGATATTGTTGTGGTGTCTGATACTTGGGATCAACACCTACTTAGACTTAAGGCTCTGTTTGAGACCTTTAAGAGTTCCCACTTAACAGTTAATTTATCTAAATCTTCCTTTGGCCAGGCCACTGTCACTTTTCTAGGCCATGAAGTAGGTAGTGGTAAAGTTGCACCTAAACTTGCTAAAGTTCTTTCTATTAAAGATTATCCAGTTCCTCATGATAGGAAATTTCTTCAACGTTTCCTAGGCATGATAGGATTTTACAGAAGATTCTGTAAGAATTTCTCAGATATTGTAGCCCCTCTTACCTCTCTTACCAGTTACAAAGTTCCCTTTAATTGGACCTCAGACTGTAACATTGCTTTTAATAAAGCAAAAAGATTATTGTGTACTGCACCCATTCTCTTGTCTCCAGACTTCTCCAAACCTTTTTCATTACAGGTTGATGCTTGTGAGTCTGGGGTTGGGGCAGTACTATTACAAATCGGGAACAAGGAGTTGCAGCCTGTAGCATACTTTTCAGCCAAGTTCCAGCCACATCAGAGGGCTTACTCTACCATTGAAAAAGAAGCCCTCGCACTGATACTGGCTTTGGAGCATTTCGATGTTTATGTGGGCCAAACATCGCAGGTGGTCACAGTCTACAGTGATCACAATCCTCTAGTATATCTCCAAGCCATGAAGAACAACAACACAAGGCTTATGCGCTGGACGCTAAGGCTGCAACCATATAATATTTCCATTAAATATATTGCCGGCAAAGAAAATACGTTGGCAGACTCTTTATCTAGAGTATAATATATTATTTAGGTTAGGATGTTATTTGTGGTAACCCCTTTTCACGCTCTTTTTTTTTATCCCCTGGTGTGGGGTTTTTTTTTAGTGAGGGGATGCGGGCTATCGTCCGCCTGTATCTTGGACCTATGCTAGCCTGTCTGACTGCTGTCTCACTCTAAGTTTAGGGTTTGGCTTTTGGTCACGAGAAAAGCTGAGCTCTATCTAAGAGTTGGATGGTGGAGAGGAAAGGCGGTCCCATTATTTTGTGCCCTGGCGGCACGGTTAGCACTGGAGGTGGCAGCCTAATCCTGAGCCTTCTCGGGGTGGGGGTGTGGCATGCAAAGAGTACGTAACCTTTATTCGGCGCATGTACACACCCTCATTTACAGGCTATCTCCCCCAACCAGCGAACCAGGTTGCTAAGAGTTGATGATGGGGGCCCCATCGTTCAACTAGTGACCAGGTTCTAGCAATAAGAAGATGGTTTTGGCAATCGCAGAGGTTATGTGGGTACCGCTCTCCTGTCTGCCCTTGTCATTCCCATTCTAGAGCTGGTTGAAGCACGGTCTGCTATCTTGTGGCTTCTATTTCTGCTTTGCTTACCGTGGAGTGCACTATACTTATCACTGTACATAGTGTACATATTGCTGTTCTAAATTGGTGAAGGATAATATAAGTCTAAACTTTTTCTACTGTGTTTATTTGCTCCCATTACACCCGGGGTAACAGGCCATTTGGAATCCTGGGTTGTAATACAATGTATATGATGTATATTATATATATGTATATAATGTATATTACCTTTTCATATAATTTTATATTGCTTATATTTGCGATAATAGCTAAATCGTAAATATATTGCTTTATATTATATGACTTAGTTATGTTGTTAGGTAGGATGTAACATATGTGCTCATAGTTCAAGTCTTGATTATCTAACTACTGTAATTATCGCTCATTGCTCGTTACTCTGCCAGCTTCTCTGTTGCTGAGCAGCAACTGTCCACGGAGCTATCACGTGATCGCTGGGGGGGGGGTGTTCTCACCTTGCCTGAAGTATTCTGGTCTAGACTCGCTTGGTGGTTGGACGTATTCCTGACAAGTGCCTAAATTTCCCTTATAGGCTCTTGTTGGAAGATTGTCTCTGTCTCATTGTTGTAGGTTCTGTGGGACTCTGTTCACAGAATATTGTATAGACTTAGTGATTTTCGACGTTGTACTGAGGTTGTGTGTCTCATAGACACTCAGAGCAACTCAGGTCCTGAGCTGTAGCTTCTGACCTAACTTGTACTGGTATCTGTGTACTGTCACAGTCGGGGATTTTCAGTAGTATGGGAGTTTTGTGACTTTTGTGGAGGATCTGCTGATGGTCCCTACATAGTGTCTTTATATTATCTCCTTGTTCCTGATTCTGTGTCACTTTTGCTTGTTATATTGCTATTGGCTTAGCTGTCATTTATTGTTCAAGCAGACTGTTCTGACTGCCAGTTGGTCAAGAAGTTAGTTTATGTGAGGACTTTGTCAGTCACTTGTTTAAGTCTAGTCAAGTCGTGAGACATAGCAAACTACTTAGAGCACTTACACACACAAAAACTTATTTGTATATTGTATTATTAAATGTTAATGTACCTGACGGTACTTAAGACTTATAAATGTGATATGTGCTTTCAGCACAATACTACTGTACACGAGAGAAGTGATTAATATTATTTTGATTACTGCGATTAATTTAATTTGATATATGCCTAGACAACTTAATAAATTTATTAAATTTTAATTTCTCTAGTTTAGTAGCCTACCAGTTGTAATCCTGAAGCACTAATAATTCTTATTGAATTCTAATGGTAACTGGACAAGGATACTGACTACTTGTTACGAAAACCAGTAACAGGCTGATGCTAGAAGGGCAGTCCTTTCTAGTATTCACTGGAATCTCTAAGCTTTTAGAAATCACATTTTTTGTAACAAATTGGGGGCCTGTCCGGGAAAGGCTCTTGATCCAAGGTGTTGGAGAAATTGTCCAGTTTGGCATACTAGTAACTTTATGATAAAAACACTTTGAGTACTTTCCTAATCTGAAACTTTGGTTTAGTCTTGTACAACATACCAGGTGGATGTATGTACCTGACTGAGCCCTCTTGATCCAAGGAGATGGAAAAAACTGTTTATGAGCTCTAGCTCTAAGACAACACTAAAAATTCTTATTAGGTTTTTTTTCCCCATAATCACTCTCTCGCAGTACATTTATTTTCGTGATGTATGTCAAAGTGAAAAAGTTAATTGATACTCTGACTTCATCTGAGTTGAGTACATTAAAACTTCAGATGTGTTGGCGAGTAGCCAAATATCTCGGCGTGACGTATAACAGGAATTACACCACAGAAACTGTCAGAGCGTTAATTAAAGATATATTGTTTCCTGCTCTTACAGAGATGTCTGATTATGATTCAGATACAGAAAGCCTAGTGTCACAATTAGAAGGTGTGGCTCTATTTGATGACTTAGAAGAGAGAGCAACTACAGCAGAAGTGTCTGAGCCTAGTGAAATTTTGTTCTCGCTCACCCCTTCTCGCCTACCTAACACAATAGTACAGAGTGTAGCTGGTAGTATGACTTAGCCTCATACTAGTACCGTGAATACTACACCTGTATCTACTTATCCTAGATCAGATCTAGACTCTCTAGGGACGGCTGGACGAGGTGCCCGACCTAAGGACCGTCCAGACTCATTCATTAGATTCCTTACTCCTCCATTACCTACTGGTCCTATCTCTCAGGAACAGTTTGAGAGGCTTGAACGCCTCTGCACAAATAGAGGCACAGAGGAAATTGAACGAAGATTTCCAGAGAGAAAATGTTCATCTTGGAAGACAACAGACTGATAGATCACAGGATACATTTAATGTGCAGAAAGCTGCATCCATGGTTCCTAAGTTTTTTGAGAGTGACTTAGACACCTATTTTGATGTGTTTGAGAACCAGGCACGTGCTATGAACTGGCCACGTAAGCACTAGGCTACCTTGTTACACACAGCTTTGACAGGAAGAACTCAGACTTGTACTGCTGCTTTACCATTTGCCAAGTACATTAGTTATGATGCTGTCAAGCAAACTATTCTAGAGACATATAACTTGTTGCCTGTAAGTTATCAACGTGCATTTCATACGTTACAACGACGGCAAGATCAAACATGTGTAGAGTTTGCTCGTGAGAAAAGAGTTGCATTTGAGAGATGGTGTAGGTCTGCCAAGTGCAATAACTACGACAGCCTTGTTCAGTTGTTACTTCACGAAGAGTTTAACAACTGTATGTCTGTGGACATACAAGAATATCTGATTGATCATACTACCTCGGATATTCTGGAAACTGCAGCATTAGCAGACAATTACGAGATTTCTCACAAACTTGTATGTACTAAAACACAAAGAAATAAGGTAACTAAAAATTGTCCTAGAAGTTGGCAACCTAAATCAGCTGCTCATTGCCGGCCTGATGTACCTGCTACTGTAACTTCTCGTACCTTTACCAGGAAAACTCACAATCCTTAATCTGTCTCTGTGGCTAGACAGAAATCTGATACCGAGAAGGGCAGTTAATGTACCTATTGTAACGAAAAGGACATGCTAGAAGAGTGTTGCTATAAGTTAGAAAAGGATACGAGAAAACAGTCATGCGGCTGGCGCCCCCACACAAGTCGTATTCTCTTCCGAGCAACAAAGGCACCAGAATCCTAGTAATACCTCTGATCCTACTGTTTTTTGATAATATTACTCAGAACAGATGACTAGCATCAGAAAGTGTATCTGACGAAAAGATTCGTTCAGCGAGGAGTCCTTACTTATCGAAGGTAAAGTAGGATTGCGAATCACATCTGACTGTAAA
>NC_069435.1:5059178-5078668 GCF_026875155.1 Cherax quadricarinatus | reverse complement strand
TTAAACGCTCTGACTTTTTCTGTGGTGTAATTCCTGTTATACGTCACGCCGAGATATTTGGCTACTCGCCAACACATCTGAAGTTTTAATGTACTCAACTCAGATGAAGTCAGAGTATCAATTAACTTTTTCACTTTGACATACATCACGAAAATAAATGTACTGCGAGAGAGTGATTATGGGAAATAATAATCCTAATAAGAATTTTAGTGTTGTCTTAGAGCTAGAGCTCATAAACAGTATTTCCATCTCCTTGGATCAAGAGACTCAGTCAGGTACATACATCCACCTGGTATGTTGTACAAGACTAAACTCAAAGTCTTCAGATTAGGAAAGTACTCAAAGTGTTTGATCATAAAGTTACTAGTATGCCAAACTGGACAATTTCTCCAACACCTTGGATCAAGAGCCTCCCGGACAGGCCCCCATTTGTTACAAAAAATGTGATTTCTAAAAGCTTAGAGATCTCCAGTGAATACTAGAAAGGACTGCCCTTCTAGCATCCAGCCTGTTACTGGGTTTTCGTAACAAGTAGTCAGTATCCTTGTCCAGTTATCCATTAGAATTCAATAAGAATTATTAGTGCTTCAGGATTACAACTGGTAGGCTACTAACTAGAGAAATTAAAATTTAATAAATTTATTAAGTTGTCTAGGCATATATCAAATTAAATTAATCGCAGTAATCAAAATAATATTAATCACTTCTCTCGTGTACAGTAGTATTGTGCTGAAAGCACATATCACATTTATAAGTCTTAAGTACCGTCAGGTACATTAACATTTAATAATACAATATACAAATAAGTTTTTGTGTGTGTAAGTGCTCTAAGTAGTTTGCTATGTCTCACGACTTGACTAGACTTAAACAAGTGACTGACAAAGTCCTCACATAAACTAACTTCTTGACCAACTGGCAGTCAGAACAGTCTGCTTGAACAATAAATGACAGCTAAGCCAATAGCAATATAACAACGCAAAAGTGACACAGAATCAGGAACAAGGAGATAATATAAAGACACTATGTAGGGACCATCAGCAGATCCTCCACAAAAGTCACAAAACTCCCATACTACTGAAAATCCCCGACTGTGACAGTACACAGATACCAGTACAAGTTAGGTCAGAAGCTACAGCTCAGGACCTGAGTTGCTCTGAGTGTCTATGAGACACACAACCTCAGTACAACGTCGAAAATCACTAAGTCTATACAATATTCTGTGAACAGAGTCCCACAGAACCTACAACAATGAGACAGAGACAATCTTCCAACAAGCCTATAAGGGAAATTTAGGCACTTGTCAGGAATACGTCCAACCACCAAGCGAGTCTAGACCAGAATACTTCAGGCAAGGTGAGAACACCCCCCCCCCCAGCGATCACGTGATAGCTCCGTGGACAGTTGCTGCTCAGCAACAGAGAAGCTGGCAGAGTAACGAGCAATGAGCGATAATTACAGTAGTTAGATAATCAAGACTTGAACTATGAGCACATATGTTACATCCTACCTAACAACATAACTAAGTCATATAATATAAAGCAATATATTTACGATTTAGCTATTATCGCAAATATAAGCAATATAAAATTATATGAAAAGGTAATATACATTATATACATATATATAATATACATCATATACATTGTATTACAACCCAGGATTCCAAATGGCCTGTTACCCCGGGTGTAATGGGAGCAAATAAACACAGTAGAAAAAGTTTAGACTTATATTATCCTTCACCAATTTAGAACAGCAATATGTACACTATGTACAGTGATAAGTATAGTGCACTCCACGGTAAGCAAAGCAGAAATAGAAGCCACAAGATACAGACCGTGCTTCAACCAGCTCTAGAATGGGAATGACAAGGGCAGAACAGGAGAGCGGTACCCACATAACCTCTGCGATTGCCAAAACCATCTTCTTATTGGCTAGAACCTGGTCACTAGTTGAACGATGTGGCCCCCATCATCAACTCTTAGCAACCTGGTTCGCTGGTTAGGGGAGATAGCCTGTAAATGAGGGTGTGTACATGCGCCGAATAAAGGTTACGTACTCTTTGCATGCCACACCCCCACCCCGAGAAGGCTCAGGATTAGGCTGCCACCTCCCGTGCTAACCGTGCCGCCAGGGCACAAAATAATGGACCACGCCTTTCCTCTCCACATCCAAACTTTAGATAGAGCTCAGCTTTCTCGTGACCAAAAGCCAAACCCTAAACTTAGAGTGAGACAGCAGTCAGACAGGCTAGCATAGGTCCAAGATACAGGCGGACGATAGCCCGCATCCCCTCACTAAAAAAAAACCCCACACCAGGGGATAAAAAAAAAGAGCGTGAAAAGGGGTTACCACAAATAACATCCTAACCTAAATAATATATTATACCTAGATAAAGAGTCTGCCAACGTATTTTCTTTGCCGGCAATATATTTAATGGAAATATTATATGGTTGCAGCCTTAGCGTCCAGCGCATAAGCCTTGTGTTGTTGTTCTTCATGGCTTGGAGATATACTAGAGGATTGTGATCACTGTAGACTGTGACCACCTGCGATGTTTGGCCCACATAAACATCGAAATGCTCCAAAGCCATATCAGTGCGAGGGCTTCTTTTTCAATGGTAGAGTAAGCCCTCTGATGTGGCTGGAACTTGGCCTGAAAAGTATGCTACAGGCTGCAACTCCTTGTTCCCGATTTGTAATAGTACTGCCCCAACCCCAGACCACAAGCATCAACCTGTAAATGAAAAAGGTTTGGAGAAGTCTGAGACAAGAGAATGGGTGCAGTACACAATAATCTTTTTGCTTTATTAAAAGCAATGTTACAGTCTGAGGTCCAATTAAAGGGAACTTTTGTAACTGGTAAGAGAGGTAAGAGGGGCTACAATATCTGAGAAATTCTTACAGAATCTTCTGTAAAATCCTATCATGCCTAGGAAACGTTGAAGAAATTTCCTATCATGAGGAACTGGATAATCTTTAATAGAAAGAACTTTAGCAAGTTTAGGTGCAACTTACCACTACCTACTTCATGGCCTAGAAAAGTGACAGTGCCTGGCCAAGGAAGATTTAGATAAATTAACTGTTAAGTGGGAACTCTTAAAGTCTCAAACAGAGCCTTAAGTCTAAGTAGGTGTTGATCCCAAGTATCAGACACCACAACAATATCATCTAGGTACACTGCCGTGCCTTCAAGTCCTTTAATAGCCTGATGATAAGTTTCTGGAATGAAGAGGGGGAATTTCTCATTCCGAAGGGGTAACTGTGTATTGATAATGACCTGGAATTACGAAGGCAGAGATTTCCTTCGCCTTATCTGTCAAGGGTAACCTGATAGTAGCCTTTAAGGAGATCTAATTTGGACACAAAAGTAGCCTTACCCACAAAGTCAATTACGTTATCCAGACGAGGAAGAGGGTAAGCATCTGTAATTGTGACCTCGTTCACTTTAACGGTAGTCTGTACACATACGAAACCCTCCATCAGCCTTCTTCACAAGAATGCACGGTGAAGCCCATGGACTAGAGACTCCTCCACTAAAACCATGCTTAACAAAAATTCTACTTCCTGCTGAAGTAGCCTTTGCTTTTCAGGATTAGCTCTGTAGGGGAGAGTTTAATTGGTTTAGAGTTTCCCACATCTACATCATGGTAACCTAACGTATATTTTTTCGCACATCCGAAAAAATATTAGGATATGACTGTAAGAAGCTCAGTTTAAATTTGTTGCTTGCATTTCAGATAATCCCTCCATTAAAAGGCTATGATCCTTGAGGAGGACAGAATTTGAAAGTTTAATATTAATTTCAGAGATAGAGTGCAAAGAGTCAGAGTCGTCCTCAGAGGTAGAGGACAGAGTCATTACTGGGACTTTATCTGGTGTATGAAAGGCCTTTATTTGATTATGTGGTAAGTTTTAGTTTTTGAGATCTTATTAATGGGAGCTACCACATAATTTACATCAGATAATCTTACTTACAATCTGCATAGGTCCCGTAAATCTAGCTTTCAAGGTGTGGCCAGGTATAGGTTCCTGCACTAACACCTTGTCTCCTGGATGGAAGGAGCGGAATTGTGCACTTCTGTCATACCTCTGTTTCATCTTGCTTTGAGCTGTCTTTAGGTTACCTTGGCCTAACTGACGTGCCACCTGCAACCTTGAAGACAGATTGTAGAGTGTTGAGCTAACGTCTTCTCCCATCCATCCTTCTTTGAGCACCCGAAGAGGACCTCGTACATTGTGCCCAAAGATCAGCTCAAAAGGACTATACCCTGTAGACTCTGGCACCGTTTCTCGTACTGAGAACAGCAACAAAGGTAGTGATTCATCCCAGTCTGTAGGAAAGTGCATGCAAAAACTTCTCATCATTGTTTTTAATGTCTGGTGGAATCTTTCCAAGGCGCCTTGGGACTGAGGATGATAGGCAGTGGATAAGTTGTGGATTATCCCTAACCTAGTTAATACTTCCCTAATGCTTTGGCAGTGAAGTTAGTACCTTGATCACTTTGAATAGTTTTAGGAATGCCAAAACAAGAAATGAATTTTGTTAAAGCTTTGAGAATAGCTTTAGTATTAATACTACGCATGGGAATTGCTTCAGGATATCTGGTTACTTTATCCATAATCGTAAATAAATATTGATTTCCAGACTTTGACCTAGGTAGTGGACCTTCACAATCTATAATTAAATCTGCAAAAGGTTCCTCCATCAACAGGTATAGGTTGGAAGGTGCAGGTTTAATGGAATGTCCAGGTTTTCCAACTTGCTGACATTCTCGGCAACACCTAATATGATTCTTCACATCTTTCTTTAATTTTGGCCAAAAAAAAATTCTTTTGTGATTCTATACAAGGTTTTTGTAATTCCTAAGTGACCTCCTAATGACGTATTATGAGAGCTATATTTAATATTTGAGGTCTATACTTTGTTGGAACCACTAACCTGTCATACAATTGCCGGCCCTCTATCTCCTTACCAGTCTCAGTGCAGATCAAATAATCGTTTTTAACTTCATAGTTGACTGGATGACCCAAAGAAGGATTTACCCATGGCTGCCTCAAAAGCGAATTTTAAAGAAGGGTCCTTTCGTTTGTTCCTCCCGGAAGGACATCCCTCGGGCATGGAAACAGAGACATCTGGCAATCCTGCAACCATGGGAATAGGAAGGCTTGATCGGGGTCTGTTCACTTGATTTACGAGGCTCTGGCCAGTTTTCCTCGTAAAACAATGTGGCTATTCCGAGATCGGAGCGTCCAAGGATAGGTCAACATTCTCTCCAGACAACCCTTGGGATGTTGCCCGAGTTATAGCCAACACCGGAGAAGAATTAATCATTATAGGTTCAGGACACGAACTAACAGTAAGTAATGTTATTACCCAGTAATAACACTGCATCTTTCATGGGAATCCTTTTGAGACACCTACAGTCAAGTACCCAGTGTAATATTTGCACTGTACATAAATTTTATGCAAAGGAACAGAATATATAGCTCCTCCAAATGCTTCCAATAAAACAGAGGAATTCAAAGAAGTAATTCTCTGAAAGGGGTAATATTCCCTCTCTTACAAGTGAGCAATATGCTCCAGTATCTCTAAAGGTCTTTACTTTAGTTGTTTCTGAGTTTTCCTGAAGGGAATAAGACTCTTGCAATAATAAGGGGCCATACCTTTTTCTACTTCTCTAGTGGACATGTTACTAGGGATATTAGAGATTTTCCCCAATGGGTTGGGTTTATGGGGGCAGTTGGGACTGATGTGACCTACTTTATTGCACCTGAAGCAGACACAGGCTTGCCCTTTACTCCCTGTTGACGTTGCAAATGGTGCATTCTGGCTGGTGTCTCTCTGGATACTGTTGTCGAGATGCACCATGAGTAGTTTGCCTCTCCGCAGGTGACCATATGTTGAGAAGCGTGGCTCGCCAGGTGACTTGGTTGGCTGACGTAGACGTTCTCCCCGGCTGGCACTTCATTCTCCAAGGTTGACGATCTCTGCTCATGCCAGGCTGTTGAAAAGAGAGACGGGACCGCTCGGACAAGGAGCGGTTAGTTTTCGAAGGTATCAGCCAACCTGGCTGCCTCCAATGCAGTGGTAAGTCACGATCCTGCAGAAAGACTCGAACCTCTGGTCCCACAGACTCCAGCAGGTTATCAATCAGAATAAGCTGCACCAGCTCCTCAAAGGTAGAGACACCACTTGCTTTATACCAGCTGGTAAAAGCTTTGGTTTGCTGTCTCACAAAGTCCACTAGGGATTGACCAAGCTGTCGTCTGCCCAATTTAAAACTCTTGCGGTATTTGGCTGGGATACACGTATATGCTCCCAACACTGTGGTCTTCACTACTTGATAATCAGATAATTCAGCGTCATTTAATACTGACGTAAATTCCTGTGCCTTACCCGATAATGCTGTATGAACCAACGATGCCCAATGCTGTTCCGGCCACCTCAAGGCTCGAGCCTGATTTTCGAAGCTTTCGAAAAATTGCTCTAGTTCGGCCTCATTGAAGCGGGAACAAACTGTACTGCTTTCTGTAAACTAAAATATTTACAGAATGCGAAAACTGCCTCCTTTCTCTTTCCCTATCAAATTCTTCCCTTGCGAATGCTCTCTGTTCCCTAGTTTGCTCAAGATTGATTTTTGCCAGCTCAAGTGCCAACGACGCTGATTCACCTTGAGACAACCCAGCTGCACATACTGACCATCTTCCTCCTGCGAGAACATAGAGTTTTTTGCACCTAGCTCCCGTAGAGGGAGGAGTCTGATGTGCCATCTCTTTTTCTATAAGTTTGTCAGCATCAGTGAACGCAGTTGCGCAGCTGTGAGAGTGCGTTTGTATGTAATGCCAATGGAACGAGCAATTTGCCAACAACGCTGAAGGGACAATTTAGGTAGGTTATGCAAAGTATATGCCGACACCAGACGTCTGACTCGTCTAGGTGGCATAAGTTATTCGCTATGCACAGTACGATTGCAGAATACCCCAACGTAACACGTTAATTTGCAGAACACGCTTAGCTATGCACAGTATGATTGCACAATACACATACAAGCAAAGCCGACTGCAAAATTATCCACACCGAACAGGCTAGTAACAACTGACACGCAAAATTTGTAAAGCAATGCCAGACAGCTACACTGTTCTAGAAGATTGACCGTAGCGAAGCGAGCACACCGAACAAGCTAGTAGCGAGCTGTTGAACGATCACACAATAGCAACTGACACGCAAAATTCGTAAAGCAAAGCCAGACAGCAAGCTGCACAATGTTCCTGCTACGAGCTTCACCCTAAGCTCAACCATTTTTCTCTAAGTCCAGCTCCAGCTCCTGGACAGGCCCCCATATTACAACCCAGGATTCCAAATGGCCTGTTACCCCAGGTGTAATGGGAGCAAATAAACACAGTAGAAAAAGTTTAGACTTATATTATCCTTCACCAATTTTAGAACAGCAATATGTACACTATGTACAGTGATAAGTAAAGTGCACTCCACGGTAAGCAAAGCAGAAATAGAAGCCACAAGATAGCAGACCGTGCTTTAACCACTCTAGAATGGGAATGACAAGGGCAGACAGGAGAGCGGTACCCACATAACCTCTGCGATTGCCAAAACCATCTTCTTATTGGCTAAAACCTGGTCACTAGTTGAACGACGGGGCCCCATCAACTCTTAGCAACCTGGTTCGCTGGTTGGGGGAGATAGCCTGTAAATGAGGTGTGTGTACATGCGCCGAATAAAGTTACGTACTCTTTGCATGCCACACATTGTAACCCATTCAGGGGTTGCAACAGTGATCGTGGTGGTGGCGGTGGTGATCGTGATGGTGGCGGTGATCGTGGTGGTGGTGTTGGTGGTGATCGTGGTGGTGGTGGTGATCGTGGTGGTGGTGGTGATCATGGTGGTGGTGGTGATCGTAGTGTGTGGTGATCGTGGTGGTGGTGTTGGTGATCGTGGTGGTGGTGGTGATCGTGGTAGTGGTGGTGATCGTGGTAGTGGTGGTGATCGTGGTGGTGGTTTTGGTGATCGTGGTGGTGGTGGTGATCGTGGTGGTGGTGTGGTGATCGTGGTGGTGATCGGTGATGGTCGTGGTGATGGTCGATGTGGGGGTGTGGTGATCGTGGTGGTGGTGGTGATCGTGGTGGTGGTGGTGGTGGTGATCGAGGTGTGGGGGTGGTGATCGTGGTGTGGTGGTTATCGTAGTGGTGGTGGTGTTGGTGATCGTGGTGGTGGTGGTTATCGTATGGTGGTGATCGTGGTGGTGGTGATCGTGGTGGTAGTGGTGATCGTGGTGGTGGTGATCGTGGTGGTGGTGATCGTGGTGGTGGTGTTGGTGATCGTGGTTGTGTTATCGTAGTGGTGTGGTGATCGTGGTGTGGTGGTGATCGGGTGGTGGTGGTGGTGTGATCGTGGTGGTGGTGATCGTGGTGGTGTGGTGGTGATCGTGGTGGTGGTGTGATCGTGGTGGTGGTGACGTGGTGGTGGTGTGATCGTGTGGTGGTGGTTATCGTAGTGGTGGTGGTTATCGTAGTGTGTGGTGATCGTGGTGGCGGTGGTGATCGTGGTCGTGGTGGTGATATGGTGGTGGTGGTGTTGATCGTGTGTGGCGGTGGTGATCGTGGTGGTGGTGGTGATCGTGGTGGTGATGATCGTAAGTGGTGGTGATCAGGTGGTGATGGCGGTGGTGGTGATCGTGGTGGTGGTGATAGTGGTGGTGGTGGTGATAGTGGTGGTGATGATAGTGGTGGTGGTGGTGATAGTGGTGGTTGTGGTGATCCTGGTGGTGGTGACAGTGGTGGTTGTGATAGTGGTGGGCGATAGTGGTGGTGATAGCGGTGGTGTGGTGATAGTGGTGGCGATCGTGGTGGTGGTGGTGATCGTAGTGGTGGGTGTGATCGTGATGGTGGTGATGGTCGTAGTGGTGGTGGTGATCGTGGTGGAGGTATCGTAGTGGTGGTGGTGATAGTTGTGGTGATAGTGGTGGTGGTGGTGATCGTGGTGGTGGTGGTTATCGTAGTGGTAGTGGTGGTGGTGATGATCGTAGTGGTGGTGGTGATCGTGATGGTGATGATCGTAGTGGTGGTGGTGATCGTGGTAGTGGTAGTCGTAGTGGTGGTGGTGATCGTGGTGTGGTGATGATCGTAGGTGGTGGTGATCGTGATGGTGATGATCGTAGTGGTGGTGGTGATCGTGGTGGAGGTAGTCGTAGTGGTGGTGGTGTGTGATCGTGGTGATCGTAGTGGTAGTGGTGATCGTGGTGGTGGTGTCAACGTGGTGGTGATCGTGGTAGTGGTAGTCGTAGTGGTGGTGGTGATGATCGTAGTGGTGGTGGTGGTGATCGTGGTGGTGGTGGTGGTGGTGATAGTGGTGGTGATCGTAGTGGTATTGGTGATCGTAAGTGGTGGTGGTGATCGTGATGGTGGTGATCGTAGTGGTGGTGGTGATCGTGGTGGTGGTGGTGATAGTGGTGGTGATGATAGTGGTGGTGGTGGTGATAGTGGTGGTTGTGGTGATCCTGGTGGTGGTGACAGTGGTGGTTGTGATAGTGGTGGCGATAGTGGTTGGTGGTGGTGGTGGTGATAGCGGTGGTGGTGGTGATAGTGGTGGCGATCGTGGTGGTGGTGGTGATCGTAGTGGTGGTGGTGATCGTGATGGTGTGATCGTAGTGGTGGTGGTGATCGTGGTGGTGGTGGTGGTGATCGTGGTGGAGGTAGTCGTAGTGGTGGTGGTGATAGTGGTGGTGGTGATAGTGGTGGTGGTGGTGATCGTGGTGGTGGTGGTTATCGTAGTGTAGTGGTGATCGTGGTGGTTGTGATAGTGGTGGCGATAGTGGTGGTGGTGGTGATAGCGTGGTGGTGGTGATAGTGGTGGCGATCGTGGTGGTGGTGGTGATCGTAGTGGTGGTGATCGTGATGGTGGTGATGATCGTAGTGGTGGGTGGTGATCGTGGTAGGTGGTGGTGGTGATCGTGGTGAGGTAGTCGTAGTGGTGGTGGTGATAGTTGTGGTGGTGGTGGTGGTGATCGTGGTGGTGGTGGTTATCGTAGTGGTAGTGGTGATCGTGGTGGTGGTGATGATCGTAGTGGTGGTGGTGATCGTGATGGTGATGATCGTAGTGGTGGTGGTGATCGTGTGGTGGTGATGATCGTAGTGGTGGTGGTGATCGTGATGGTGATGATCGTAGTGGTGGTGGTGATCGTGGTGGAGGTAGTCGTAGTGGTGGTTGGTGGTGTGATCGTGGTGATCGTAGTGGTAGTGGTGATCGTGGTGGTGGTGTCAACGTGGTGGTGATCGTGGTATGGTAGTCGTAGTGGTGGTGGGTGATGATCGTAGTGGTGTGTGGTGATCGTGGTGGTGGTGGTGTTGATAGTGGTGGTGATCGTGGTGGTATTGGTGATCGTATGTGGTGGTGGTGATCGTGATGGTGGTGATCGTAGTGGTGGTGGTGATCGTGGTGGTGGTGGTGATAGTGGTGGTGATGATGGTGGTGGTGGTGATAGTGGTGGTGGTGGTGATAGTGGTGATCCTGGTGGTGGTGACAGTGGTGGTTGTGATAGTGGTGGCGATAGTGGTGGTGGGATAGCGGTGGTGGTGGTGATAGTGGTGGCGATCGTGGTGGTGGTGGTGGTGATCGTAGTGGTGGTGGTGATCGTGATGGTGGTGATCGTGGTGGTGGTGGTGGTGATCGTGGTGGAGGTAGTCGTATGTGGTGTGTGATAGTGGTGGTGGTGGTGATCGTGGTGGTGGTGGTTATCGTAGTGGTAGTGGTGATCGTGGTGGTTGTGATAGTGGTGGCGATAGTGGTGGTGGTGGTGATAGCTGTGGTGGTGATAGTGGTGGCGATCGTGGTGGTGGTGTGATCGTAGTGGGTGGTGGTGATCGTGATGGTGGTGATGATCGTAGTGGTGGTGGTGATCGTGGTTGTGGTGGTGGTGATCGTGTGGAGGTAGTCGTAGTGGTGGTGGTGATAGTTGTGGTGGTGATAGTGGTGGTGGTGGTGATCGTGGTGGTGGTGGTTATCGTAGTGGTAGTGGTGATCGTGGTGGTGGTATGATCGTAGTGGTGGTGGTGATCGTGATGGTGATGATCGTAGTGGTGGTGTGATCGTGGTAGTGTAGTCGTAGTGTGTGGTGGTGATCGTGGTGGTGGTGATGATCGTAGTGGTGGTGGTGATCGTGATGGTGATGATCGTAGTGGTGGTGGTGATCGTGGTGGAGGTAGTCGTAGTGGTGGGGTGATAGTGGTGGTGGTGGTGAATCGTGGTGATCGTGGTGATCGTAGTGGTAGTGGTGATCGTGGTGGTGGTGTCAACGTGGTGGTGATCGTGGTGATGATCGTAGTGTGTGGTGGTGTGGTGGTGATCGTGGTGGTGGTGGTGGTGATAGTGTGTGGTGATCGGGTGTGGTGGTGGTGATCGTAGTGGTGATCGTGATGGTGGTGATCGTAGTGGTGGTGGTGATCGTGGTAGTGGTGATGATCGTAGTGGTGGTGGTGATCGTGGTGGTGGTAATCGTGGTGGTGGTGGTGATCGTGGTGGTGGTAATCGTAGTCGTGGTGTTGGTCCACATTATAAGATAGGGTTAATAAACATATCATTTATAAACTTATAAAGAATTCCTTGGCCAAACTTACAGTTTTCAGCTGTTTTTTATATATACCGGTAAAGCTATACACAGTTATACACGTCGTAGTTGCTGCCTCTCAAATACTGCTGTGTGTGAGGCTACCAGTGCTTCCTCTCTCCAGCTCTCATGCCTCTTCGCTCCCATTATAGTCCCTCAGTGTCCTCTTCTAGTTCCATAAGTCTACACGTATCAGAAGTTCTGGTCATTGACCAAGAAGCCGCAACTTAGGAGAGGAACCTTGTTTTACCCTCCTTCCTGGGGCAGTGTCATGTCACAACTGGGACGAGAAATGTGAATGCCAGACTACAGTGCAGTAAGGGGGGTTAGTGGCAATAGTGGTAGCAGCGGTACTAGTAGAGATGGTAGTCGTAGAAATAGCAGTAGTAGTAGTACGTACTAGTAGCAGTGAAGGAATTGAGTTTATGGTGAACTGTTCCATCAACGGTATTGTGACTATCCAGTTACTGACTGCCACTGACCAGTTCAAGTCGTCATCTACTCTCTACTTACCCTTCACTTCTACTTTCTGTTAATACTGTCACATTATTTGTAATTAGTGGTACATAGGCTTCAGTTTGTTGCGTCAGAGAGGATACATCGCAGCCTTCACGAGGGAGCTGGACAGATACCTCCACTCTGAGAGACTGAACAACACTGATACCTCCACTCCTGGGAGACTGAACAACACTGATACCTCCACTCCTGGGAGACTGAACAACACTGATATCTTCACTCCTGGAAGACTGAACAACACTGATACCTCCACTCCTGAGAGACTGAACAACACTGATACCTTCACTCCTGGGAAACTGAACAACACTGATACCTTCACTCCTGGGAGACTGAACAACACTGATACCTCCACTCCTGGGAGACTGAACAACACTGATACCTTCACTCCTGGGAGACTGAACAACACTGATACCTTCACTCCTGAGAGACTGAACAACACTGATACCTTCACTCCTTGGAGACTGAACAACACTGATACCTTCACTCCTGAGAGACTGAACAACACTGATACCTTCACTCTTGAGAGACTGAACAACACTGATATCTTCACTCCTGGGAGACTGAACAACACTGATACCTCCACTCCTGAGAGACTGAACAACACTGATACCTTCACTCCTGAGAGACTGAACAACACTGATACCTTCACTCCTGGAGACTGAACACACTGATACCTCCACTCCTGGGAGACTGAACAACACTGATACCTTCACTCCTGGGAGACTGAACAACACTGATACCTTCACTCCTGGGAGACTGAACAACACTGATACCTTCACTCCTGAGAGACTGAACAACACTGATATCTTCACTCCGGGGAGACTGAACAACACTGATACCTCCACTCCTGAGAGACTGAACAACACTGATACCTTCACTCCTGGGAGACTGAACAACACTGATACCTTCACTCCTTCGAGACTGAACAACACTGATACCTTCACTCCTTGAAGACTGAACAACACTGATACCTCCACTCCTGGGAGACTGAACAACACTGATACCTTCACTCCTTGAAGACTGAACAACACTGATACCTTCACTCCTGGGAGACTGAACAACACTGATACCTCCACTCCTGGGAGACTGAACAACACTGATACCTTCACTCCTGGGAGACTGAACAACACTGATACCTCCATTCCTGGGAGACTGAACAACACTGATACCTTCACTCCTTGAAGACTGAACAACACTGATACCTTCACTCCTGGGAGACTGAACAACACTGATACCTTCACTCCCGGGAGACTGAACAACACTGATACCTTCACTCCTGAGAGACTGAACAACACTGATACCTCCACTCCTGGAAGACTGAACAACACTGATACCTCCACTCCTGAGAGACTGAACAACACTGATACCTCCACTCTTGAGAGACTGAACAACACTGATACCTCCACTCCTGAGAGACTGAACAACACTGATACCTCCACTCCTGAGAGACTGAACAACACTGATACCTTCACTCCTGGGAGACTGAACAACACTGATACCTTCACTCCTGGGAGACTGAACAACACTGATACCTCCACTCCTGGGAGACTGAACAACACTGATACCTTCACTCCCGGGAGACTGAACAACACTGATACCTTCACTCCTGGGAGACTGAATAACACTGATATCTTCACTCCTGGGAGACTGAACAACACTGATACCTTCACTCCTTGAAGACTGAACAACACTGATACCTTCACTCCTGGGAGACTGAACAACACTGATACCTTCACTCCTGGGAGACTGAACAACACTGATACCTCCACTCCTGGGAGACTGAACAACACTGATACCTTCACTCCTGGGAGACTGAACAACACTGATACCTCCACTCCTGGGAGACTGAACAACACAGATACCTCCACTCCTGGAGACTGAACAACACTGATACCTTCACTCCTGGAGACTGAACAACACTGATACCTCCACTCCTGGGAGACTGAACAACACTGATACCCTCCACTCCTGGGAACTGAACAACACTGATACCTTCACTCCTGGGAGACTGAACAACACTGATACCTCCACCCTGGAGACTGAACAACACTGATACCTTCACTCCTGGGAGACTGAACAACACTGATACCTTCACTCCTGGGAGACTGAATAACACTGATACCTTCACTCCTTGGAGACTGAACAACACTGATACCTTCACTCCTGGGAGACTGAACAACACTGATACCTCCACTCCTGGGAGACTGAACAACACTGATACCTTCACTCCTGGGAGACTGAACAACACTGATACCTTCACTCCTGGGAGACATGAACAACACTGAATACCTTCACGTCCTGGGAGACTGAACAACACTGATACCTTCACTCCTGGGAGACTGAACAACACTGATACCTTCACTCCTGGGAGACTGAACAACACTGATACCTTCACTCCTGGGAGACTGAACAACACTGATATCTTCACTCCTGGGGGACTGTACTCTGAACAACACTGATACCTTCACTCCTGGGAGACTGAACAACACTGATATCTTCACTCCTGGGGGACTGTACTCTGAACAACACTGATATCTTCACTCCTGGGAGACTGTACTCTGAACAACACTGATATCTTCACTCCTGGGAGACTGTACTCTGAACAACACACCTTCACTCGTATCATCACTCTTGGTGATCCCTGGAAGACTGCACTCACCAATGATAGTGTAGTAATGGTGTTGCTGGT
The DNA here is from genome assembly GCF_026875155.1 of Cherax quadricarinatus. Taxonomy (NCBI): domain Eukaryota; kingdom Metazoa; phylum Arthropoda; class Malacostraca; order Decapoda; family Parastacidae; genus Cherax; species Cherax quadricarinatus. The sequence continues at coordinate 5,063,845 of NC_069435.1, read as the reverse complement.
TATGTATTTTTTGTTTTATTAAACAAAATTGTATACATCCGCAGTGTGCTGCTATAATATTCTATATGATAATTACAGTGGGAAGAAAAGTTGGTTATGTCAGACTCCATAAAGCAGGATGGTGCTATACAAGGTGTTGGTGTGTCACTTTGAACTGGCAGACTTCAGTACGACAGTGAGGATATCGTCGAGCTTTCTAGGAAGGGTTCTTCAGCTATGGTAGCTTCAAAGGTTTATTCCAGTATAGCTTGAGTTATTGTCATATGGGAATTGCCATCTCAGGATGGCCTATCCCATAGGTGGTGATGGGGGAGTGGGGGGGGGGGTAAGTGTGGTGGTCGTGGGATTGGTGTGGTATGTTGAGAGGGAACTGGCCAGCTGGTTGATGTTACTCCCGCTATGTAACTGCTTGTGATTACTCTGGCTCAGTGTTAGGAGGGGTGAGGAAGGGGTGCTCAGGTTGCCAGTAGTCTGTAGACTACCAGAGGAGGTAAACTCTTAACGGCTAACCTTTAGTTTACTATAATAAAGTTGACATTAATGAACAACAAGGGTTGAGACTAAACTTTATAAAACTGCTGAAATAAGTCTTTTAAAGAGTTATGTATTTTACCACGAGAGAGCTCTTGGTCAGTCATTACCTTGGCAGCACACTCTTATATGCATTGTATGGAGATCATTTATTAACAATGTTTCTTAGTCGCGTGGGCGACTAATGCACGGGTGTGACTCCATCGTGTCGGCACTTTATATCATTTCTTTCCATCTGTTACTTAATCAGCTGAGAGGATCTTCTGCAGAGGTTGACCATATGTTACCTGACGAGTAACACATGTATCTTTATTTTGAAGACATCTCGTTAATCAGTGGCTTTATCAATTCAGTGCAGAGATTATGTACGGAAGACAGTGGAAGATAAGGTAATCAGTCCCTCTACTTCTGATTGATCCAGGCTAAAGGACTGAACATTTTCTATCAAGACTGAGGCACTGAGTACCTCATCTTCCACTGTCTTCCTCACACAATCTCTGTTCTGAATTGATAAGTAATGCCATTAGTGGGCGAAATGTCTTTGAAATAAAGTTACGTAGACATTGCACACCTGTCTTGTTGACATTATGTACCATTAATGTGATGTATAACCTCTCTGACCTGCCAATCTTCCTGATAACTCAAGTCCTCCCAAGAGAAGGTGAGTAAGTAGCGGAAGTGTTGTGTGGGTCATGTGGTGGGTTAAAGTAGTGGTGCTCCCTTCAGCAACACTTGTGGTTCATGAGCTGGGTTAGAACATAAGAACATAAGAAAGAAGGAACACTGCAACAGGCCTACTGACCCACGCGGAGCAGGTCCATGCCCCCCCCTGATTAGACCAATGACCCACCCCCCGGATTATCCCAATGACTCACCCAGTCTGGTCATCCCCACTCAAGGATGGAGCACTGTACCAGACCCAGCAGCACAAGCTAGTCAGGTCCAACTCACACCCACCCACACCCACTCATGTAGTTATCTAACCTATTTTTAAAACTACACAACGTTTTAGCCTCAATAACTGTACTCGGGAGTTTGTTCCACTCATCCACAACTCTATTACCAAACCAGTGCTTTCCTATATCCTTCCTGAATCTGAATTTTTCCAACTTGAAACCATTGCTGAGAGTCCTGTCTTGGCTGGAAATTTTCAGCACACTATTTACATCCCCTTTATTTATTCCTGTTTTCCATTTATACACCTCGCACGCACGCAAGCTGACGTACGAACCACAGCCCGGTTGGTCAGGTACTGGAGTACTACCTGTCCGGTGCCTTCTTAAGACAGCCAGGGGTCTATTGGTAATTCCCCTTATGTAGGCTGGGAGGCAGCTGAACAGTCTTGGACCCTGGACACTTACTGTGTTGTCTCAATGTACTTGTTGTGCCCCTGCTTTTCATTGGGGGAATGTTGCATCTCCTGCCGAGTCTTTTGCTTTCATAGGGAGTGATTTTCATGTGCAGGTTTGGTACTAATTCCTCCAGGACCTTCCAAGTGTATATTATCATGTATCTCTCTCGCCTGCATTCCAGGGAATACAGATCAAGGACCTTCAACTGTTCTCAGTAATTTAGGTGCCTTATCGTGCTTATATGTGCCGTGAAAGTTCTTTGTACACTCTCCAGGCCTGCAATGTCGCCAGCACAGCACAGATTAAGAATACATCCAGCACGAATTGTACCCAGCCAAATACAAAATGGTGCAAATACTATATTTGTGGCATTTGTAAACACGGAATATCAGGGAAAACGAATGGGACATGCAACTTTGAGCATCCCAAAAAATGCCGTGACCTCCTGTCTAAGGGAGTGTGTCGTTCTACCTCTTGCAAATACTTCCACCCGGAGATGTGTCAGTCTTCAGTCCTTGAAAAACAATGTTACAATACCAATTGCACTGCATGTCATCTAAAAGGGACCTATGAGGCATACACCCCATACAACACATCATAGTAACTATGGTAGCTATGACAACACCCCAAGTGATTTTTTAGGGGTAGGAAACGAAGAAAGAAAATGGAAAGAGATAACCAAAATAGTCCACCACCTGGAGCCTTGTTGGACTGGAGGCACAGCCAGTGGCGCCTCCGGACTCACAGCTACTGATGCCAACAACAAAATCCCCCAACAAACATGCAACACAACCTCATCTATATTTGCTAAAATACAGGGCCTTAAGCCATCCACAAACAACAAAATACCTTTCATTAGTGGTCTTCTAGAGGAGTCAAATTCACTGTTTGCAGCCTTCACAGAGACCCACGATATCTGGATACAACCTTTTCAGATGCGACAGAAAGAACAGGCAACAAGAGGGGGGGGGGGGTGGCCTGTATGTCAAAGAGTTGCTCATTTGCACAGAGATACTCAACACCACAAATGATGTAGTTGAAGTTCTGACAGTAAAAATCGAGAACCAAAACTTAGTCATTGTACTTGTATATAAGCCACCGGATGCAACTTCCCAACAGTTCAAAGAACAACTGTCAAAAATCGACTCCTGTCTGGACAACTTTCCAGCCCCATCCCCAAACATCTTGCTGCTTGGTGACTTCAATCTAAGACACACAAATGGAAGAATATAGCAATTAATGTTGTAGCAGAAATAATCCCTGGAGTTAGCTCAGATGAAAGGTCACACACGCAGGAGCTGCTGAATTACTGCAACAAAGACACCCTAAGTCAGCAAATAGTGGAGCCAACAAGACTGGAGAACACACTGGACCATATTTTCACAAATAATGAGGACCTGGTAAGGAATATAACAATATCAAAAACAACAAATTCTGATCACAATCTAATCGAAGTCCAGACTTGCATGCACAGGAGTCCTGATCGGCAAGATACATACAGTTATGAGGGTACCTTTACCAAATTCAACTTCAACAACAAGAACATCATCTGGGATCAGGTAAACTATGCCATAAATGAAACATGCTGGGAGGATATCTTAAATTACATGGACCCTAACCAATGCCTCGAAAAGATGACCCTCCTGGTAGCTGAAGTATGTTCAAGGTATATTCCTATAAGACAAAAGAAAAGAAGAAGTAAACTGGAGAGAGAGAGACGCTCCCTCTACAGGAGAAGACGAAGAACCATTGAGCTCCTCAAGAATGCCAGATTATCCGATACATGGAAGGTAGTGCTAACCAGGGAAGTGGAAAATATTGAGCTGAAGTTAAAGGACTCATACAGGATCCAGGAGAGACAAGAGGAGCTAAAAGCGATTAATGAAATTGAAAGAAATTCGAAATATTTCTTTTCATATGCCAAAAACAAGTCAAAAACCACTTCTAGTATAGAGCCCCTGCTCAGACAAGATGGATCATACACTGACGACAACAAAGAAATGAGCGAGATACTGAAATTGCAGTATGACTCAGTGTTCAGCGAGCCACTAACCAGTTTAAAGATAGACGATCCAAACAATTTTTTCATGAAGGGGCCTCAAAACCCTGCCAATGTAGGCCAGATTTATGACATAACTTTAACTCCACTAAACTTTGAGAAAACCGTCGACGACATGCCCATGCACTCAGCCCCAGGCCTAGACTCGTGGAACTCGATGTTCATTAAAAACTGCAAGAAACCCCTCTCACGACAGGCCCTAAGTATGCTATGGAGAAGGAGCTTAGACACAGGCGAGACTCCACAGTCACTAAAAACAACAGATATAGCCCCACTCCATAAAGGTGGCAGCAAAGCAGTAGCTAAGAACTATAGGCCAATAGCTTTAACGTCCCACTTCATAAAAATCTTTGAAAGAGTTCTAAGAAGCAGGATAGCAAACCACCTAGACTCCCAAAAATTGCACAACCCAGGGCAACATGGTTTCAGAGCAGGTCGCTCCTGCCTTTCGCAACTGCTTGGCCACTATGATATGGTCCTAGATGCACTGGAAAACAAACAGAATGCGGATGTAGTATACACAGACTTTGCAAAAGCCTTTGACAAGTGCGACCATGGTGTAATAGACACAAAAATGGTGCTGAAGGGATAACCGGCAAAGTAGCAGATGGATCTTCAACTTTCTAAGCAATCGCACACAAGAGTAGTGGTAAACAGAGTTAAATCAGATGCTGCCATAGTGAGAGCTCTGTCCCACAAGTCACATTACTCGCACCTATCCTGTT
>NC_069435.1:5036584-5058678 GCF_026875155.1 Cherax quadricarinatus | reverse complement strand
GTGATTCTACCCCAATAAAACCAAATTTAACTTAAGCTAACTAGACTAATCTGACCTAACCTAAGTTAAACCTAATCTAATCTGACCTAACCTAACCAAATTAACTAGCCTCACTAATTTAACGTAACTTAATGTGGCTTAACCTAACTTATATTTTCTATCTTAGTAATAATGGTAGAATACCGACAATATGTTAAGAAAAGAACACTGGTGCAACTAATGTGATATTTTATTATTTTGTCACAATAAAATGTCACATTGGCTGCACTTGTGTCTGATAAATAAGACACGGTGCAACAACTGGGTACTTTATTTTGAAGACATTTACTAACCAGTGGCTTTATTAATTCATTACAGAGGTGCAATATTCGGGAGTTTTTATAGAGGAAAAGGTTTGCCAACCAGAGGCTTTTTCAGTCTACTACAGAGAAGAACGGCGGAAAATGAGGAGAGGATTTAGGTAATCAGTCTTCAGCCTTTAGTCAATGTATTCAATCCATCAGTCTTGAGAAATATAGAGCAAATGTACGGAGAAGTGACTTACATTCTGCAGTCAGGTGAGTTGAAGCAGCAGGAGGCGGAGCCACCAATGGAAAATCCATTATTTAAGTAGGTCGTGCCGATAGTTTAGGCAAACATTGAGGAACTACATGTATCAAAATCCCAAGATGTTGCTGTGTCTGACAGATCTGACGTTAAATGGTTCTGGGATTCGATAAAGATTCCAAATGTTGCGAAAGTGTTTCATTCTACAACCTTCGATGTTCTAAACCATTTATATCATTACAGAAGTTACTACAAAAAAAAAAAAAAAAAAAAAATAGCAGGCAAACATCCAAAACACTAAAACTCAAATTTCAAGACAACCAGTACGCCTGCAGCCGGGACGACCACAATAATGCCTGCGTACAGCACAGACCAGCACAAGGATACATCACGGAGTTCAACGAAGCCAAACTAATAACTCGCCAAGATGATTTGAGCAGAGGCATGTGCTTTGAAACAGCCATGATATCAGCCACCAACATCTTACTACAGAAGTCAAGCAGCCGGTACTAGTTGGGTCTGTACTAGCTGGACTGGTACTTGCTGGGCCGGTACTAGCTGGGTCTGTACTAGCTGGACTGGTACTTTCTGGGCCGGTACTAGCTGGATTGGTACTACCTGGGCCGGTCTGATATACTTTCGATGCTGTTTCTGTCGAGTTTGCGCACATCTTCCACACTCGGCAACACAATGGATTGTGAAGTGAAGAATCTGGAAGGTAACTTGAAGGTGTGCGCATTCCTCTTCAAGGAACTGTGTGCATGAAATCCTAACGAGTCACATCATGAACCACCATAAATAAGTTACATTTTCAACAAACGCCAATTACACTATCAAAAGAAAAACATTGACGAATGACAGTGTCATCAACGTATGTCAGTAACTTCTCAATTTCTTCAGATAACAACGAAAAAATTCAAGCAGATATTTTCCGAACTACCTACTGCTGAAATTCGTCGCTATAAAATCCTGCTACTTTGACACACATGTCAGGCCCAGCTGGAGCCAGAGAGACCAGCTGGGGTACATTAAGCGGACCAGCTGGAGCATATGAGCGGACCAGCTGGGGATACATTGAGCGGACCACTAGGGGAACACGAAGAGAACCAGCTGCAATACAGCAGCAGCGAACCAGCTCAGGTACATACGCAAAAGAAACGAAAAAAAAAATCGACTCGGCAAATGTCATTTCAGAAAACTAATCACCAAGTGCCAGGGGCATGTGACGTCCTTGATAAAACCTTAACTTTCGGGCAAGAAAAGATTCAAGGAGCTATATATCAAGACCTTCCGTCTGGAGGACCCGTGGAAGTTCCTGCAGCCCCAGCGGGGCCCGCGTGGAGGTTCCTGCAACCCCAGGGGGCTCGTGTGGAGATTTTTGCAGCACCGGGGGACCCGAGTGAACGTTCCTGTAGCCCCTGATGGGGCAGTGCGGAGTTCCTACAGCCCCGCGGGACTCGCATGGAGGTTCCAGCACCCCAAGGGGCCGTGTGGAGATTCTACAGCCCCGCGGGACTCGTGTGGAGGTTCCAGCACTCCATGGGGCTGTGTGGAGCTTCTACAGCCCCGCGGGACTCGTATGGAGGTTCCAGCACTCCATGGGGCCGTGTGGAGTTTCTACAGCCCCGCGGGACTCGTATGGAGGTTCCGGGACTCGTATGGAGGTTCCAGCACTCCATGGGGCTGTGTGGAGTTTCTACAGCCCCGCGGGACTCGTATGGAGGTTCCAGCACTCCATGAGGCCGTGTGGAGTACCTACAACCCTGCGGGACTCGTACAGAGGTTCCAGCATTCCATGGGGCCGTGTGGAGTTCCTACAACCCGCGCGGACTCGTTATGGAGGTTCCAGCACTCAATGGGGCCGTGAGGAGTTATCCTACAGCCCCGCGGGACTCGTATGGAGGTTCCAGCACTCCATGGGGCCGTGTGGAGTTTCCTACAGCCCCGCGGGACTCGTATGGAATGTTCCAGCACTCCACTGGGCCGTGTGGAGTTTCTACAGCCCCCGCGGGACTCGTATGGAGGTTTCCAGCACTCCATGGGGCCGTGTGGAGTTTTCTACAGCCCCGCGGACACGTATGGAGGTTCCGGGACTCGTATGGAGGTTCCAGCACTCCATGGAGCCGTGTGGAGTTTCTACAGCCCCGCGGGACTCGTATGGAGGTTCAGCCTCCATGGGGCGTGTGGAGTTTCTACAGCCCCGCGGGACTCGTATGGAGGTTCCGGGACTCGTATGGAGGTTCCAGCACTCCATGGGGCTGTGTGGAGTTTCTACAGCCCCGCGGGACTCGTATGGAGGTTCCAGCACTCCATGAGGCCGTGTGGAGTACCTACAGCCCTGCGGGACTCGTACAGAGGTTCCAGCACTCCATGGGGCCGTGTGGAGTTCCTACAACCCCGCGGGACTCGTATGGAGGTTCCAGCACTCAATGGGGCCGTGAGGAGTTCCTACAGCCCCGCGGGACTCGTATGGAGGTTCCAGCACTCCATGGGGCCGTGTGGAGTTCCTACAGCCCCGCGGGACTCGTATGGAAGTTCCAGCACTCCTCTGGGCCGTGTGGAGTTTCTACAGCCCCGCGGGACTCGTATGGAGGTTCCAGCACTCCATGGGGCCGTGTGGAGTTTCTACAGCCCCGCGGGACTCGTATGGAGGTTCGGGACTCGTATGGAGGTTCCAGCACTCCATGGGGCCGTGTGGAGTTTCTACAGCCCCGCAGGACTCGTATGGAGGTTCCGGGACTCGTATGGAGGTTCCAGCACTCCATGGGGCTGAGTGGAGTTTCTACAGCCCCGCGGGACTCGTATGGAGGTTCCAGCACTCCATGGGGCCGTGTGGAGTACCTACAGCCCTGCGGGACTCGTACAGAGGTTCCAGCACTCAATGGGGCCGTGTGGAGTTTCTACAGCCCCGCGGACTCGTATGGAGGTTCCAGCACTCCATGGGGCCGTGTGGAGTTCCTACAACCCCGCGGGACTCGAATGGAGTTTCCAGCACTCAATGGGGCCGTGTGGAGTTCCTACAGCCCCGCGGGACTCGTATGGAAGTTCCAGCACTCCATGGGGCCGTGTGGAGTTTCTACAGCCCCGCGGGAATCGTGTGGAGGTTCCAGCACTCCATGGGGCCGTGTGGAGTTCCTACAGCCCCGCGGGACTCGTATGGAGGTTCCAGCACTCCATGGGGCCGTGTGGAGTTTCTACAGCCCCGCGGGAATCGTGTGGAGGTTCCAGCACTCCATGGGGCCGTGTGGAGTTTCTACAGCCCCGCGGGACGTGTGGAGGTTTCCAGCACTCCATGGGGCCGTGTGTAGTTTTTACAGCCCCGCGGGACTCGTATGGAGGTTCCAGCACTTCATGGGGCCGTGTGGAGTTTCTATAGCCCCGCGGGACTCGTATGGAGGTTCCAGCACTCCATGGGGCCGTGTGGAGTTTCTACAGCCCTGCGGGACTCGTATGGAGGTTCCAGCACTCCATGGGGCCGTGTGGAGTTTCTACTGCCCCGCGGGACTCGTATGGAGGTTCCAGCACTTCATGGGGCCGTGTGGAGTTTCTACAGCCCCGCGGGACTCGTATGGAGGTTCCAGCACTCCATGGGGCCGTGTGGAGTTTCTACAGCCCCGCGTGACTCGTATGGAGGTTCCAGCACTCCATGGGGCGTGTGGAGTTTCTACAGCCCCACGGGACTCGTGTGGAGGTTCCAGCACTCCATGGGGCCGTGTGGAGTTTCTATAGCCCCGCGGGACTCTTATGGAGGTTCCAGCACTCCATGGGGCCGTGTGGAGTTTCTACAGCCCCACGGGACTCGTGTGGAGGTTCCAGCACTCCATGGGGCCGTGTGGAGTTTCTATAGCCCCGCGGGACTCTTATGGAGGTTCCAGCACTCCATGGGGCCGTGTGGAGTTTCTACAGCCCCGCGTGACTCGTATGGAGGTTCCAGCACTCCATGGGGCGTGTGGAGTTTCTACAGCCCCACGGGACTCGTGTGGAGGTTCCAGCACTCCATGGGGCCGTGTGGAGTTTCTATAGCCCCGCGGGACTCTTATGGAGGTTCCAGCACTCCATGGGGCCGTGTGGAGTTTCTACAGCCCCGCGGGACTCGTGTGGAGCTTCTACTGTTGCAACAACAGTTACTACTACTGCTGTTGTTGTTGTTGTTGTTGGTGGTGGTGGTGGTGGTGGTGATGGTGCTGCTGCTATCACTACTACTGCTACAACAACGGTTACTACTACTACTACTGCTGTTGTTGTTGTTGTTGTTGTTGCTGATGGTGGTGGTTGTTACAAAAAACGCGATTCTAAAAGCTTAGAGATCTCCAGTGAATACTAGAAAGGACTGCCCTTCTAGCATCCAGCCTGTTACTGGGTTTTCGTAACAATTAGTCAGTATCATTGTCCAATTATCCATTAGAATTCAGTATGATTCAATAGTGCTTCAGGATTACAACTGGTAGGCTACTAACTAGAGAAATTAAAATTTAATAAATTTATTAATAATTAAGTTGTCTAGGCGTATATCAAATTAAATTAATTTAAATTAATCACAGTAATCAAAATAATATTAATCACTTCTCTCGTGTACAGTATTATTGTGCTGAAAGCACATATCACATTTATAATTCTTAAGTACCGTCTGGTACATTAATATTTAATAATACAAAATACAAATAAGTGTATGTGTGTAAGTGCTCTAAGTAGTTCACTATGTCTCACGACTCGACTAGACTTAAACAAGTGACTGACAAAGTCCTCTCATAAACTAAGTTCTTGACCGACTGGCAATCAGAACAGTCTGCTTGAACAATAAAAAGAATACTAAGCCCAATAGCAATATAACAAGCAGCTGCGACACAGAATCAGGAACAAGGAGATAATATAACGACACTAAGTAGGGACCATCAGCAGATCCTCCACAAAAGTCACAAAACTCCCATACTACTGAATCTAAGTTCAGCATAAGAAAATACCTTTCTGTGACAGTACACAGATACCAGTACAATTTAGGCCAGAAGCTACAGCTCAGGACCTGAGTTGCTCAGAGTGTCTATGCGACACACAACCTCAGTACAACGTCGAAAATCACTAAGTCTATACAATGTTCGGTGAACAGAGTCCCACAGAACCTACAACAATAATGGGACAAGAGACGATCTTCCAACAAGAGCCAATAAGGGAGATTTAGGCTCATCTTGTCAAGAATACGTCCAACCACCAAGCGAGTCTAGACCAGACTGAATACTTCAGGCGAGGTGAGAACACCACCCCCCTCGATCACGTGATAGCTCCGTGGACAGTTGCTGCCTAGCAACAGAAGCCGGCAGAGTAACGAGCAAAGAGCGATAATTACAGTAGTTAGACAATCAAGACTTGAACTATGAGCACATAATATGTTACATCCTACCTACCTGGAGTCTGCCTGGAGGGATTCCGGGGATCAACGTCCCCGTGGACCGGTCCACGACAAGGCTTCCCGGTGGATCAGGGCCTGATCAACGAGGCTGTTACTGCTGGCTGCACGTAATCCAACGTACGAACCACAGCCCGGCTGATCCGGCACCGTCTTTAGGTATCTGTCCAGGGGTCTTCCCGTAATGCCCCTTATTGCTGGTGGGAGGCTGTTGAACAGTCTTGGGCCCCAGACACTTATTGTGTTTTCTCTTAGTGTACCAGTGACTCCCCTACTTTTCACTGGTAGTATGTTGCATCGCCTGCTAAGTCTTTTGATTTGTATGGAGTGATTGCTGTGTGCATATTAGGGACCAGTCCTTCCAGAATCTTCCAGGTGTAGATTATGATATATCTCTCTCGCCTGCGCTCTAGTGAGTACAAGTCAAGTGCTTCCAGGTGCTCCCAGTAGTTAAGGTGTTTGATGGAACTTATACGTGCAGTAAAGGTTCTCTGTACATTCTCTAGCTCTGCAATTTCACCTGCCTTAAAAGGGGGGTGTTAATGTACAGCAGTATTCCACCCTAGAAAGAATAAGTGATTAAAAGGATCAATCATGGCTTAGCATCTCTTGTCTTGAATTTTCTCATTATCCACCCTATCAGTTTCCTAGCAGATGTGATAGGGGAAATTGTTGTAACCCTTAAAGGGCAAGATCCTCTGATATTACCACTCCCAGGTCTCTCAAAATTACTTTTCCTCTCTATTGTGTGTTTGGGAGTTTGTAGTATACTCATTTTCTAGTTATTATTTACTCCAGTTTTCCATAACGTAGTATTTTGGAATTTGTCTTCATTGAACATAAATATTGTTCTCCGTTGCCCATTGGAAAACCCTTGGTTTTATATTTTTCTTGGAGGTTAACAGTGTCCTCAAGGATGCCCACTCATGCAGATCCTAGTATCGTCTGCAAAAGATGATACAGCGCTGTGGTTTACATCTCTGTCTATGTCTGATCTGAGAAAAAGGAAAACAGGATAGGTGCAGTACTGTGCCTTGTGGACACAGCTCTTAAACTATGGCAGCATTGATTAAACTCTGTTTCCCAAACTACTCTTTGTGTGCGATTGGTTAGAAAGTTGAAGATCCATCTGCCTACTTTGCCGGTTTATCCCTTTAGCACGAAATTTTATGTGCTTTTTAAACACCATGGCCCGCACTTGTCAAAGGCTTTTGCAAAGTCTGTGTATACTACATCCGCATTTTGTTTGTTTTCCAGTGCATCTGGGGCCCATATCATATGGTCCAAGCAGTTGCGAAAGGCAGGAGCGCCCTGCTCTAAAAACCATGTTGCCCTGGGTTGTGCAATTTTTGCGAGTCCAGGTGGTTTGCTATCCTGCTTCTTAGAACTCTTTCAAAGATTTTTATGATGTGGGACGTTAAAGCTATTGGTCTATAGTTCTTAGCTACTGCTTTGCTGCCCCCTTTCCCATGGAGTGGGGCTATATCTGTTGTTTTTGGGTGACTGTGGAATCTCGTCTGTGTCTAAGCTCCTTCTCCATAGCATACTTAGGGCCCGTGAGAGGGGTTTCTTGCAGTTTTTAATGAACACTGAGTTCCCACGAGTCTGGGCCTGGGGCTGAGTGCATGGGAAATGTCGTCGAGGCTTTCCAAAGTCTAGTGGAGTTAGAGTTATGTCATAATCTGGCCTACATTGGCAGGGTTTTGAGGCTCATTCATAAAAAAATTGTTTGGATCATCTATCTTTAAACTGGTTAGTGGCTCACTAAAACACTGAGTCATACTGCAATTTCAGTATCTCGCTCATTTCTTTGTTGTCGTCAGTGAAGGATCCATCTTGTCTGAGCAGGGCTTTTATACTAGAAGTGGTTTTTGACTTGTTTTTGGCATATGAAAAGAAATATTTCGAATTTCTTTCAATTTCTTTAATCGCTTTTAGCTCCTCTTGTCTTTTTCCGGGATCCTGTATGAGTCCTTTAACTTCAGCTCAATATTTTCCATTTCCCCTGTTAGCACTACCTTCCGTGTATCAGATAATCTGGCATTCTTGAGGAGCTCAATGATTCTTCGTCTTCTCCTGTAGAGGGAGCGTCTCTCTCTCTCCAGTTTACTTCTTCTTTTCTTTTGTCTTATAGGAATATACCTTGAACATACTTTAGCTACCAGGAGGGTGATCTTTTCGAAGCATTGGTTCGGGTCTATGTAATTTAAGATATCCTCCCAGCATGTTACATTTAGGGCATAGTTTACCTGATCCCAGATGATGTTCTTGTTGTCGAAGTTGAATTTTGATATTGTTATATTCCTTACCTGGTCCTCATTATTTGTGAAAATAAGGTCCAGTGTGTTCTCCAGTCTTGTTGGCTCCACTATTTGCTGACTTAGGGTGTGTTTGTTGCAAAAAATCAGCAGCTCCTGCGTGTGTGACCTTTCATCTGAGCTACCTCCAAGGATTATTTCTGCTACGACATTATTTGCTATATTCTTCCATTTTGTGTGTCTTAGATTGAAGTCACCAAGCAGCAAGATGTTTGGGGATGGGGCTGGAAAGTTGTCCAGACAGGAATCGATTTTTGACAGTTGTTCTTTGAACTGTTGGGAAGTTCCATCCGGTGGCTTGTATACAAGTACAATGACTAAGTTTTGGCTCTCGATTTTTATTGTCAGAACTTCAACTACATCATTTGTGGTGTTTCAGTATCTCTGTGAAAATTTGAGCGACTCTTTGACGTACAGGCCAACCCCCCCTGTTGCCTGTTCTTTCTGTCGCATCTGAAAAGGTTGTATCCAGGTATCCATATTTCACTGTCAAAGTAATCTTTTGCGGGGGTTTCTCTGTGAAGCTGCAAACAGTGAATTTGACTCCTCTAGAAGTCCACTAATGAAAGGATTTTTTTGTTTGTGGATGGCTTAAGGCCCTTTTATATTAGCAAATATAAATGAGGTTGTGTTGCATGTTTGTTGGGGGGATTTTGTTGTTGGCATCAGTAGCTGTGAGCCCGGAGGCGCCACTGGCTGTGCCTCCAGTCCAACAAGGCTCCAAGGGGGGTGGACCTTTTGGTTATCTCTTTCCATTTTCTTTTCTTCGTTTCCTATCCCTAAAAAAATCACTTGGGGGGTTGTCATAGCTACCATAGTTTCTATGATGTGTTGTATGGGGTGTGTGCCCTCCTGGTCCCTTTTAGATGTATGCAGTGCAGTTGGTATTGTAACATTGTTTTTCAAGGACTGAAGATGACACATCTCCGGGTGGAAAATATTTGCAAGAGGTAGAACCACACACTTCCCTTAGACAGGGAGGTCACGGCAATTTTTGGATGCTCAAAGTTGCATGCCCCATTCGTTTTCTCTGATATTCCGTGTTTACAGATGCCCCAAATATAGTATTTTCACCATTTTGTTTTTGGCTGGGTACAATTCGTGCTGGATGTATTCTTAATCTGTGCTGGCCCTAGGGCTGAACTACAGTCCTCCATAGCCAATCCAGAACACCACCATCTGCTGTCATGGCATCAACATTTTTCCTGGGAGGGGACTCCCCGACTACATCTATACTAGAGGCTATGACTGTGATGGTTGCAGAAGAGTCTACCCCAGAGGAGGGCTCCTCTACTACATCTGTACTGTGGGCTATGACGTTGGTGGCTGTGGAGGAGTCTTTAACTGAATCCGGATTTTCACAATGGCTGGGGGCTGGGTCTGGGTCAGCCCTAAGGCTGGGGACTGAACTAGCTGTTGTTTTTGTTTCCTGTGTTTTTTCTAATGTGTATCTGCTATTTTTGGGTCATTGTTTTTAGACTGGCATTCTCTGTGTTAGACTTTACTCCTCTCCTATCTTCCCATGCTCTATATATTCCAGGTAGACTATTCAATAGTTCCTCCTTTTTTTTGTGTTTATTGTTTATTAACCTCCTGAATGCTTTCCTGATATTTTCCATAGTTCCACATCCCCGTTGCAGATCCAGAAACACCTATCTAGATAAATGTCATTTTGGTTGCAGTGTTTATTCTTGCACAGGTAACATGATGTTTTGAAAAGCAAAGGTTGCATGTGATTCTAGAATTTTTCCCAAGAGCCTTTTCACATGTCCCCCAGGTATACTGTACTGCCATCCTGCCTGTATCCTATTTGGGAATGGGTACCACAAGAACCTGATCTTCACTTTACCTTTCAGCTCTGCACGCAGGTGTGGGTGTTATAGGTCAAACATGGGTATGTGGGATGTAATTAGTATGGAGACTTATTACCCATTAAAAACTTTTTATGTTGTATAACATCATATATCATACATTTCCCACAGCATCGATTCCTGTCATGATCACTGCTGTTTAGCTTGTCCTGGACAGTTATATGTAGTGGTGGTGGCTGGGTTTCGGTGATGAAAAAGGGAGTTCAGGGGGTCAGGGGTATGGGGTATTGGTGCCAGTAGGGGGGTGAGGCCATCCCGCTGGTTTGGGGGGTCGGGGGGAGGGTGGCGAGAGGATTTGGTGGTGGTTATCCTTTTCCCACTATCCATCACTGCAAAGTTCCAATGTTTCCCTGCACATCAATCAACTATCTCTTTTTTATTATTTCTACTATGGCTTAATACTTATCCAGTTTGTATCCCCACGTCTCCACTTTGCTTGGTTTGGTGATAAGTGGGTTCGTGTGTGGGTGCCCAGCAGGGGGGAACAACCCCCACTGGTTGGGGTACGAAGGGGCGGGGGGAAAAGGTGGGGGGATTCAGTGGTGGTGACCGTAAACTTGCGCATTTGTTCCCATATAATTACACCATTAGCTTACACTAGCACTCGGTTTTTTAAAAAGGGTTTCTCTCATCCACAATTCAGTATACTATATCATGCCTATTCAAATCCTTTTTCCTCGTTATAACACCTGTACGATAGTTTACATTTCTCTGTCGCCTCTGGCAATAATTTTCCTGGTGGTGGTCAACCCATATATATATTCCACATATTGTACACTATGTATTGGGTATTTGACAGATTGCTGTAATCCACAATTTCAGATCACTATATCACTGAACATCAATACCTCACCATTCTAAGACAAATAATAATATAAAGCAATATATTCACGATTTAGCTATTATCGCAAATATAAGCAATATAAAATTACATGAAATGGTAATATACATTATATACATAATAATATACATCATATACATTGTAACCCATTCAGGGGTTGCAACACCCCCCAACATGACAAACCGTCGCACTAGGAGTAGCGTTGTCTTTCACAATATTACTGATTACTCATGTCACTATAATACTTTAATATTGAAATCTAGAGTCACTCTTGTGCCAAGCATTTCTATAATTTCACATTGTCTATATCACTAAGTTATGCCCCTAGTACTAGGGCAGTACACAGTATCGTATCTCTGCATACTCGTGGTTATGTACATCAGTGTAGAGACAGGATAGCGTAGACAAGCATGACATGTTGAGGCTCGATCATAGTAGTGGAGACTGCATACAAACAATAGTCTTGTGCGATAGACAGGAGACGGCATTCCACCCTTAAGTAGTGGTTGTGGAATGCTATGCAGTATGGACATCTGAGTATGAAACAGCTTAAGGAGTGTAGTGAGGGGGGGTGGGGTCTGCGGCAGGACAGTGTTCCGCCATGCAGTAACATCGCCCACACACTACCCACTCAACACTCAGCTTCTGTCTCCTCCTCACACACATATCACTACTGTGAATATATAAATAGATTAATTAGACATGAGTATATATAATTAACATGGGATGGAGAGATTACTTTACTTTACTGAATTTGACATAGCAAGTAACAAAAAGTATTTGGGCATAAAATTACGTTAATTTAAAATGGGAAAGTGCCCAAATACACGTCAAAATGTTCCAAGGACACCACAAGAGCTAGAGCCTCTTTCTCAATAGTGGCATAATTTTTCTGGTGTCGTTTAAGCTTAGATGAATAGTAACATATAGGATAGAGAATATCAGTGGATGTTGGCTGTTGGAGTAGCACAACACCCACTGCATAACCACTCGCATCTATATGTAAAAAGAAGGAAAGATTGAAATTAGGACTCTTCAACACAGGAGCAGAGGAAAGCAAGCGCTTCAACCTTTTCAACAAGTCTGAACAATCTCTAGTCCAGATGAGCTGAACTTTGCTACTAGTGAATACAGTAAGAGGTGTAGGTGGAGGTGTGTGTGCTGGCTTGCCTGTCACTTGACACACGTGGCAACGTCGCACATGATCAGCTACTGTTTCCTTCATCTTTGGCCAAGTAAAATGTTTTGCCAGTTTACCGAGTGTCTTCTTGACACCCAAATGTCCTCCTATGGGACTATTGTGAGCAAAATCAATGGCTTGTTCACGAAATATAACTGGTAACATACGAGATGCTTGACTGTGGGGAAAACACTTAGCTGAACTTACATGTTTTTTTCTCCATCAGTACACCGTTATAATAAAAACAATTTCGAGATCCTTTGCTTAATTCGTAACCTATT
This sequence comes from Cherax quadricarinatus, assembly GCF_026875155.1. Classification (NCBI taxonomy): domain Eukaryota; kingdom Metazoa; phylum Arthropoda; class Malacostraca; order Decapoda; family Parastacidae; genus Cherax; species Cherax quadricarinatus. The sequence continues at coordinate 5,046,240 of NC_069435.1, read as the reverse complement.
TTCTCGTCTTTCCCCAGGGGACGATCAACAAACTGATCCTTGATTAAATCATCATGAGTTGAAATTTAACGTCATTGTGCCTGACTGGGTTTGATAAAGGGGGGGAGTTAATGTTAATGACCCGGGGCGCAGAGCGTAACTGAAAAAACATATTCCAGCCCAAAATCATTGTCATCCACTAACTCAAAGGGAAAAGGGGAGGGTTTTTGTTGAATTTTTTGACATAGCTCTAGTAATTGCGCGAGGGGAAAAAAAATAGGTTCTCTCACAAGCTTCAATGCATAATTTCGTCAGTGTTATTATCAATACAAGGGGTTTTTCATATCCCAGCTGAAGGTTTGTTCCCTATAAACAAGTCCATGACCTGATGGGAAAAAACCCCCAACTGGAAATACCCACTGAAATTCCCAGTATAATGCTTTTTTCAATGAAAAACTTTGTGCAGGGGATTTTAAACGCCTCTCCTAGGCTTCTAAAAATAATCTATCTGCAATAGGTTCATCAGTTATGGCAGTACATCTTCTCTTAAAAATGGGGATAACTGCCGTGTCTTGAAAGTAATTATCTCGGTTAGATGTGTTTCGTAAAATATTACTTTCCCTTCGATAAGTAAGGATCATCGCTGAACGAATCTTTTCGTAGATACACTTTTGCGTAGTCACTGTTCTAGTAATATTATCTAAAACATGGATAGGGGTTTAATAGGATTTTGGTGTCTTTGTTGTGGGAAGAGGATAGACTTGTGGGGGGGGCGCCAGCCGCACGACTGCTTCTCGTTTCTCTAACTTATAGCAATACCTCTAGCATGTCCTTTTCTGTTACAATAGGTACTTTTTAATTTCTTCTTCTCGATATCATTTTTTTCCTACCCCCAGAGACAGTTCAGGATTGTGAGTTTTTCCCTGGAAAAGGGTACAAGAGTTACGTAGCAGGTTACTCAGGCGGGATGAGACTGATTTGGGTTCCAATTTTTGGGACAATCTTTAGCTACATTTTTTTCCTGTGTTTTAGTACTACAAGTTTGTGAAAATTGTAATTGTCTGCAATGCTGCAGTTTCCAGAATACCGAGGTAGTAGTTTTCGATCAGGTATTTTGATGTCAGAGACATCAGTTGTTAAACTCTTGTGAAGAACAACGAAAAAAGGGTGTGTTGTTGCACTTGGCAGACCCCCATCTCTCAAATCAACTCTTTTCTCACGAGAAAACTCTACAATTTTGACTTGCCGTGTTGTAACGTACAAAATGCACGTTGATAACTTAAGGCAAAAAAGTTATATGTCTCTAGAATAGTTTGCTTGACGCGTCATAACTAAAGTTTTCTTGGGAAATGGTAAAACAGCAGTAAATTTGAGGTCTTTTTGTCAAAACTGTGTCACAAGGTAGCCCAGTGGTTAGTGGGCCCTTCATAGACGTGCCAGGTTCTCAAACACATCAAATAGGTGTTAAGCCTCTCAAAAAACTTAGGAAACCCGGATGCAGCTTTCTGCATATTAATGTGTCCCGTGATTATAGTGTGTTGCTTCAAGCAAATTTTCTCCTGGGAAAAACTTTCGTTCAATTTCCCCTGTGCCTCTATTTGGCTTTGCAACAGATGAGGCGTTCCAACCTCTCAAAAATGTTCCCGAGGATGGACCAGAGGGGAAACAGAGGAGAAAAAAAAATTAAAAAATGGTTGGGCGTTTTTAGGTGGGCACCTTGTCCACCACCCAAAAAGAGTCTAGATTGGTCTAGGATAAGTAGATACAGGTGAAGCCTCATGGTACTAGCATGAGGCTGAGTCATACCACCAGCACACTCTGACTATTTTGTCGTAGGGGGGGGCAAAGGGGAGGGGAACAAAAATTTTTCATAGGCTCAGACACTTCTGCCGTAGTTGCTATTTCTTTTTACGTCATCAAAAATTTTTTACTTTCTAATTGTGACACAGGCTTTGTATTGGATCATAATCAACATCTCTGTATGAGCCGGGAAACAATATATCTTTAAATTAAAGCTTTGAGTTTTTTTGCGGTGTAATTTCCCGTTTAGTCAACCGAGTATTTGGTCTCGCCAACACGTCTGAAGTTTTAATGTACTTACTCAGACAAAGTCCGAGTATCAATTAACTGTTTTTCCCTTTGACAAAACACGAAAATAGGTACTACGAAGAGTGAATGGGAAATTAAATCCTAATAGGGGAATTTTTGTGTTGGGGGTCTTTAGAGCAGGGCTCATAACATATTTCCTTCCTTGGATCAAGAACTCGTCAAGTACTACATCCACCTGTTTTTGTTGTACAAGACTAAAACTCAAAATCTTCAGATTAGGGGAAAATACTCAAAATGTTTGATCAAGGTTTCTAGTATGTAAACTAAAAAATTTCTCCCAAAACCTTGGGTCAAGACCCCCCGGGCAGGCCCCCATTTGTTACAAAAAAACGCAAATTTAAAAGCTTTGAGTCTCCAGTGAATACTAGAAAAGGGCTGCCTTCTAGCATCCAGCCTTTAGCGTTTTCGTAACAATTTGGGCAGATCTGCCAATTACCATTAGAATTCCCAAAAGAATTTTTAGTGCTTCAGGATTGCAAATGGAGGGTACTAACTAGGAAATTAAAATTTAATAAAAAATTTTTAATAATTAAATTGTCTAGGCGTTTTCAAATTAAAAAAAATTAAAATTTAAACACAGTAATCAAAAAAATATTTAAAACCTTCTCTCGTGTACAGTATTATTCCCTGAAAGCACTATACTTTATAATTTTAAGTACCGTTTTGGTACATTAATATTTTAAAAATACAATATAAAATAAGTGTGTGTATGTGTGTAAGTGCCTAAGTAGTTCCTAAGTCTCACGACTCTTAGACTTAAACAAATGCTGAAAAATCCCCTTTAAAACTAAGTTCTTGACCGACGGCAATCAGAACAGTCTGCCTGAAAAAATAAAAAGAATGATAAGCCCAAAGCAATAAACAAGCAACTGGCCCCAAAATCGGGAAAAAAAAAATAAAAACGACATAAGTGGGGCATCAGCAGATCCTCCACAAAAGTCACAAAGTCCCCTATTTCTGAATCTAAGTTTAGCATAAGAAAAATCCCGACGTGACGTACACAGTACCAGTAAAATTTGGTCGAAAACTACAGCCAGGACTGATTTTCTCAGAGGTCTAGGGGGCAACAAACCCCATTCAACGGGAAAAAACACTAAGTCTATACAAAGTTCGGGGAACAGAGCCCACAGAACCCCAACAATAAAGGGACAAGAGGATCTTCCAACAAGGGCCAATAAGGGGGGATTTAGGGGTCTCTTGTCAAGAATAATCAACCACCCAAGCGAGTCTAGACCAGACTGAATACTTCAGGCGAGGTGAGAACACCCTGCCCCTCGATCACGTGATACCTCCGTGGACAGTTGCTGCCTAGCAACAGAAGCCGGCAGAGTAACGAGCAAAGAGCGATAATTACAGTAGTTAGACAATTAAGACTTGAACTATGAGCACATAATATGTTACATCCTACCTAACAAAAGTAACTAAGACAAATAATAATAAAAAGCAATATATTCACGATTTAGCTATTGTCGCAAATATAAGCAATATAAAATTACATGAAATGGTAATATACATTACATACATAATAATATACATCATATAGATTGTAACCCATTCAGGGGTTGCAACAGTGGTTGTGATGGATGTGATGGTGGTGGTGGTGATGGTGGTGGTAGTGATGGTGGTGGTGGTGATGGTGGTGGTGGTGATGGTGGTGGTGGTGGTGCTGGTGGTGATGGCCTGCTATCACTACTACTGCTACAACAGTTAATACTACTACTACTGTTGTTGTTGTTGTTGTTGTTGTTGTTGTTGTTGTTGTTGTTGTTGTTTGTTGTTGTTGTTGGTGGTGGTGGTGGTGGTGGTGGTGGTGGTGATGGTGCTGCTGCTATCACTACTACTGCTACAACAACAGTTACTACTACTGTTAGTGGTGGTGGTGGTGGTATTGGGTGGTGGTGGTGCTGGTGATAATGGTGGTGGTGGTGGTGGTGGTGGTGTGGTGGTGGTTAGTGGTGGTGTGGTGTGGTGGTGGTGGTGGTGGTGGTGGTGGTGTGTGGTGGTGGTGGTGGTGGTGGTGGTGGTGGTGGTAGTGGTGGTGGTGGTGGTAGTGGTGGTGGTGCTGGTGATGGTGGTGGTGGAAGTGGTGGTGGTGGTGGTAGTGGTGTGGTGGTGGTAGTGGTGGTGGTGGAAGTGGTGGTGGTGGTAGTGGTTTGGTTGATGGAAGTGGGGGGGGTTGGTAGGGTGGTGGGGTGGTGGTGGGGGTGGTGGGGGATGGGGGTAGGGGGGTGGTGATGGTGCTGCTGCTGCGTCACTACTACCGCTGTTGGGGGTGGGGGAAAGTGGGGGGTAGGGGTTGGTGGGGGGTGTTTTTGGGGGGGGTGGGGTGGGGGGTTTTGGGTGGTGGGGTGAGGGGGGTGGTTGGTGGTAGTGGTGGGTGAGGTGCTGCTACTACTACATTTACTACTACTACTACTACAACTATTCTACTACGGTTTTTAAAAAAATTTTAGAACCTCCCCAAACCCAAAAAAGGGGGAAGTTTGAACTTTATTTTCCCAATAATCTGCCAAAAAAGGGACAACCCACCCCAACACACAAAACCAAAAAACACACACACACACACACACACACACACCCCCACACACCACACACAGGCTAAAAAGGGAAAAGGAGGAGAGACAACAAGAAATGACCGTAAAGTATGTAAGAACTCAACAAGAGATTCAAAGAAGTGTTCACAGGGGAGACAGAAGGGACCCAAAAGACGGAGGGGTGGGGCACACCATCAAGTGATGGACAAAAGTGCACACCCAAACCCAGGAAGAAGTGAAGAGGCTTTTGATTTAGCTTTTAAAACCTCAAAGGCAATGGGGGGGGAGTAACATCTCCCCATTGGGGATTTAGAGAGGGGGGCAGAGGCGCTATGTGGGACCCCTAACAACCAAAATTTTAAAACAAACAAAAAAAACAGGGAGATTGCCTGAGGGATGGAAGACGCCAAAAGTAGGTTTCCCCAAACTTAAAAAAGGAGACAAAAACATAAGCATTAAAACTACAGACCATGTCCCCGGGGCATGTTAGTATGCAAAATCATGGAGAAGATTACGGGAAAAAGAGGGGGTGGAACACCTAAAAAAGGAAACGATCTCAAAACAGCAGCCACATGGTTTCGGGACGGGAAATCCTGTGTCAAAAACCCTACGGGAGTTCTATACAGGTGACAGCAGAAGAAAAGAGAAGGGGGGGGGGGTTGCTTTTTCTTGGACTGCAAAAAGGGCGTTTGACACAGTTCCACACAAGATTTTGGTGCAAAAACTGGAGGACCAACAGGGATAACGGGGAAAGGCACTACAATGGTCGGGGAATACTTGTCGGGAAGACAGCACGAGCAGGGTACGGGGAGGTCATAGGGGGCACCTTACCAGGGGCCCGCAGGGGTACCTGGGACCAGTCTGTTTCGTATTTGGAACGACTGACGGAAGGAATAGACCTGAGGTGTCCCTGTTTGCAATGACGTGAAGTTATGAAAAAATTTTCACTCGATCGAAGACCAGGCAGAACACAAAGGGACTGGACGGCTGCAGACCTGGTCCAGAATTTGGCTCCTGGAGTTCAACCCCACCAAGTGCAAAGTCGAGTTTGGGAAGGGCAAAGAAGCCGCGACGGAGTAAGTCTGGGGGGAGAGACTACAAACCTCACTCAAGAAAAAGATCTTGGGGTAGTAAAACCCACACATCTCCTGAAGCGCACATCAAACCCAAAAAACGCTGCAGCTATGGGCGCCAGCAAACCTCAGAACAGCATTTCCCACATCTTAAAAAAGGAATCATTCAGGACCCTGGGACACCGTGAAAGTTAGGCCCCTATTGGAGATGCGGCACCATTTTTGGAACCCACCTAGCCAACACGTAAGAAACAGAGAAAGTGCAAAGGTTTGCAAAAAGACAGTCCCAGACTAAAAGGGATGTCCTACGAGGGGAGGTTAAGGGAAATCAACCTACGACACTGGAGGACAGGAAGAAGGGGGACTGAAAGACATACAAAAAACGAGAGGAATTGACAAGGTGGGCAAAGACAGTTTCCAGAGATTGGACACAGTAACAAGGGGGGACAGTTTGGGAAACTGAAGACACAGATGAACACAGGGGGTTAGGAAGTATTTCTTTAGCCACAAGTATCAGAATGGAATAGTTTGGGAAGCGATTATGGGGGCAGGGTCCATACATACTTTTTAAAGGGGGGAATTTTATAAGGCTCACGGGCCCGGGGGAGAACCCCAGTAGCGATCATGAAGAGCGGGGCCAGGGCTCGGACTCGACCCCCGCAAACCTCAACTAGGGGATACAACACACACACACATCACACCACTGACCTAGTAATTAACCTTTATAGTGCACTGTTACAAAACCCTTTTTGTTAATTTTTAAAAAAACTGTTTCTACTTGTTATTACACAAGGTAACTTTTACATTTATTTTTTGCTATTTCACTTAAAATTATATTCAGGGGTAATTCCTTTAGTAGCTAAAATGAATTTACTGACTTTATAAATTACTGGTCGTATTAATTAGCTTTGTATGTGGGTAGGCGTTTAATTAGTGTCAACTGCTGGGCCACCGGGCCAAGCACCACTCTCAACCCCTCTCCGCCGAGACAAAGTGGGCTGGAAAGCCTCACTGATTTTCAGTTCATACCTTCCTCGGGACCGGGAAGGGCTAGGGGAGATCCACCTCTAAAACCACCTTTCGCCTCCCAAAAAATCCCAGGAATTTTGGGGAACTCATTCTAAGACTTATCTCTTTTGGGGAAGGGGGTTAAGAAGCACTAGAGAAAGTAACCCAAAATGGCAAGCCCTGAGGTATGAGGGTTTATTGTAAAGTGAACCCTTTTATAAAAATCTTTTAAATTGTTCAGATTTTGGGCAACCCCTGTGCATGTACATATACAAATATTTGTGACTCCTCAGAGCCTTTTGTAAATACTTACCTAGTACTGTGATGTTTTAATGAGAAAGGGTAAATATTCACTCATATGTAAAAAATGAAAGGAGGATTTAAAGTGATTATTAATTTATTATGATTATAAAAAATTAAATAGAAACTAAGAAAATTCCTTTCCCCCGAGTGAAACATTGCCGTGCTAATTTGTTATTTTTTGCCCAAAAGCACTATAACCCAGGGGCCAACTTAATTTTTTAACACCCGATATTTAGGACATCCATACGAAAGACCCCCCTTTGGGGGCCCGCGATCATGTGGTTTTAAGCTTCCCAATACACGTAGAGCAAAGTGGGGGGGGGAGCAGGAAGCCAGGGCGAATGAAGCCAAACTACAAAAAAGGGACTACCGGGGAAAGAGAAACTCCCTGACTGGGGGGGTTAGTGGACAGATACTGGCAGGGGAAACCAGTTTAAAAAAATGGAATATTTAACAACCATGTGCAAGGAGGGTGAGGGGAAAGGTTTTTACCCCAAGGGGAACAGGAATTTTGAAAAAAACCCGATGAGCCCCGGTTCACCCAAAGGTGCAGGGGGGCAAAACCAAATGTGCTTGGGAAGGAAGAAATATAGAAGGCAAGGCCCAGGAGAAAATAGAGCACGTACACCAAAATGAATAGCACAGAAAAGAAGGGAGGCCCAAGACAATAGAAAGCGACATAGCAGCGAAAGCCAAATCTGAACCGAAGCTTTTACAGCCACACAGGGGGAAAACAACATCAAGACCTAATCAGGCTCAGAAAAGGGAAAGGGAGAGACAAGAAAAGTCCGGGGAAATATGTAGGAAAATCAGCAAAGATCAAAAAGGTTCACAAGGGGACAGAAGGGGCTCCAGAAAGGCGGGGAGGTGGGGAAACCACCAAGTGATGGACACAGTACACACAACCGAGGAAGAAGTAAGAGGGTTCGAGTGAGCTAATACCTCAAAAAGGGAAAGGGGCCAGATAACACTCTCCAGGTTTCCCGAGAGAGGGAGAGAGGGGCTATGTGTACCACTAACAACAATATTCAATACATCTATCGAAACAAGGAGATTGCCTGAGGGATGGAAGACAGCAAATGTAGTCCCAATCTTTAAAAAGGAGACAGACATGAAGCACTAAACTACAGACCAGTGTCACTGACATGTATAGTATGCAAATTCATGGAGAAGATTATCAGGAGAAGAGTGGTGGAATACCTAGAAAGGAATGATCTCATCAACAGCAGCCAACAAGGTTCCAGGGACGGGAAATGCTGTGTCACAAACCTACTGGAGTTCTATGACATGGTGACAGCAGTAAGACAAGAGAAAAAGAGGAGTGGGTGGATTGCATTTTCTTGGACTGCAAGAAGGCGTTTGACACAGTTCCACACAAGAGATTAATGCAAAAACTGCAGGACCATGCAGGGATAACAGGGAAGGCACTACAATGGATCAGGGAATACTTGTCAGGAAGACAGCAGCTAGTCATGGTACGTGGCGAAGTGTGAGAGCGGGCACCTGTGACCAGCGGGATCCCACAGGGGTCAGTCCTAGGAACAGTGCTATTTCTGGTATTTGTGAACTACATGACGGAAGGAATAGACTCCGAAGTGTTCCTGTTTGCAGATGACGTTAAGTTGATGACAAGAATTCATTCGATCGAAGACCAGGCAGAACTACAAAGGGATAATACACAAATAACCCGCACATAAAAGACAGAAGCTTACGACGACGTTTCGGTCCGACTTGGACCATTGACAAAGTCACACTAACAGAGGAGGAGCAGGACGGCTATATATAGGCAGGAAGAGGTGGAGGTAGTAGTAGTGGTAGTAGTAGTAGTAGTAGTAGTAGTAGTACAAGAATTGTATATAATACCGACAGGATGAAATGACACATGCACAACACCCCGGCATCCCCACCGTAGACGTTTCGCCATCCAGCCAGCCACTGGATGGCGAAACGTCCACAACAAAGACAACCAGACGCCGCACATGTGTCTAATTATATCAGTAGATGTAGTAGAAGAAGAAGAGGTAGTAGTAGTGGTAGTGGTAGAAGTGGGAAATAAGGAAGACGAGCCAGTCAAATACAAAGGAAGGGGAGCACTGCAAGAGAGCTAGAAACCCACAGAGGGGGAGCAAGCGCACCGAGGTGCGTGAAAGGGGAAGTGGTGAAATAAAATAAAGAAGGAACAGAAACACGAGACAGGAGAGAGAAAGACAACCCAGAGGAGAAAAGGAGAGAGGAAAGGGGAAGAGGAAGAAGAAAAAGAAGAAGAAGAAAAAAGAGGATTCAGGTTAAGTCACGGGTGTTCTGAAGTTTGGAGCATTTTACAATGTAGTGGGAGAGGAAGGCATCTACAGAGACGAAGCCAGGGCTAAGGTTCATACAAGGAAAGTTGTGTATAAGAGAGGATTCAACTAAACGGCGACTGTTCGAGTTGAAAGTAGGGAAGACAGTTTTAGCAGAAGACCAGTCAATAGGATGGCTATGATCTCTGACGTGACAGAAAAGAGCATTGTTAGTGTCGGCAAGCCTAACACTATTTTTGTGCTCCCTAAGTCTGTCAAAAGAGATCGACCAGTTCTCCAAAGTATTGAAGAGGACAGGAGAGCAAGAAATAGAGTAGACACCAGGAACACTGTAGAGGGAGGAGAGGTAT
>NC_069435.1:4981732-5036084 GCF_026875155.1 Cherax quadricarinatus | reverse complement strand
AACACCACTGCGTATGACACCATGTTATTTTTGTTTGAGGAGTGTAAAACACCACTGAGTAAGACACCAAGTTTTAATGTGTGAGAGTGAAAACACCACTGTGTATACACCATGTTTTAATGTGTGAGGAGTGTAAAATACACCACTGTGTATGACACCATGTTTTACGTGTGAGAGAGTAAAACACCACTGTGTATGACAACCATGTTTAATGTGTGAGGAGTGAAAACACCACTGTGTATGACACCATGTTTTATGTTGAGGAGTGTAAAACACACACTGGTGCATGACACCATGTTTTAAGTGTGAGAGTGTAAAACACCACAGTTGTATGACACCATTTTTATGAGTGAGGATTGTAAAACACCACGTGACTGACACCATGTTTTAATGTGTGAGGACGTAAAACACCCACTGTGTAATTGACAACCATGTATTTTATGTGTGAGGGATTGTAAAACACCACTGTATGAGACCATGTTTTAAGTTGAGGAGTGCAAAAACCACGTGAATTACACCAAGTTTTATGTGTGAGGATTGTAAAACACCATTGTAGACACCAATGTTTTAATTGTGTGAGGAGTGTAAAAACACCACTGTGTAGACACCATGTTTTTATGTGTGAGAGTGTAAAACACTCACTGTGTATGACACCATGTTTCACATAGTTCCACAACAGCAGAACTTCTAAGAATATGTTTCAGTGACTGTACATTGTTATATTAGTATAGAACAATATAATAAACAAATTTTTTGTATTGTTTGTTTTTGTAAACAAGTTTTGTAAACAAAATATATTGATAATTATGTTTGTGTGCTTATTGTGTTTGTATACAACGAGTGTATATAAGGGTGGGGGGTACATTAGTACCTTTATTTGGTCACACAGGCCACATAAGATTGAAAAAATAAAATGATGGAAAAAACAACAAACTCAAATATACGAAGTAAACTAAAGTTTAACGTGTGAGTGCAGTCGCCGTTTTGCCATAACGTGGCTCATTTTTCCGCAACTTCATGCCTCTATATTTTGGGTAAGTACTGATGGTAAAAAAATTTTTTTTTGGGACTAAAACAATCAGAAAAAATAATCTTAACATTTTCATAAGAAAAAATAATTTTTTTTTTTTTTCGAATATTTTGCGACACCAGGAAAGACAACATCAGGAATTGGGCTTTCGACAGTCAAAAGGGTTAATAACAAAGAAACAAGATAAATACAATAGAAGAATTATGTATGTGGCGAGTGTTGGTGGCCAGCAGCCATTGTTAATTGTTGGGGTTTATAGGCCACACAAGCGCGCCATTACTGTTCCTAACTATATTTGTAGAAAACCCTAGTACAACCCAAAACAGTCAGACAGTGGACTATAATGCTACACTCTTAGTGCTACACTTAATGGGCTACACTCTTCACTGCTACACTTCGTCACAGACTCCCTCTGCTTTAGTATTGTAGCAAAATCACAAAGTGAATGCTGGTACTGCTTGGCCAAGTCCATAACCTTCCACCAGTTTCATTAATCTACAATTTCCTGCATTAATATTCCATGGAAATCATCGCTCTTTTTATTCTCAGCACGTGTCCCTTTGCATTGCATACTTAGGATCCTCATGGTAGAAAGAAATTACACAAAATAGCTGCAACGAAACATAAGGAAAACAAGAGAATTCCCCTTCACCGTGAGTGGAAGTGGACTACCATCTAGTGGTGCAAATCCTTTTTTTTCCGGAAACCTCACTTATAGCCTACGGTACAACAAGATTCTGCCATTGCTGTTCCATGTTGTCTGCCACTGTCTGTTTCATGTGTCTGCCACTGCTGCTTCATGATGACTGCCACTGAGCTGCTTCATGTAGTCTGCCACTTTCAGCTTCATGATGTCTGCCACTGCTGCTTCATCTGTCTGCCACTGCAGCTATCATCTTTGTCCTGCCACTGCTGCCTTCATGTCGTCTGCCACTGCTACTCATGATGGTCTGCCACTGCTGCTTCATATTGGTCTGCCACTGCTGCTTCAATGATGTCTGCCACGCTGCTTCATCTTGTCTGCCACGCGCTGTTTTGTATTGTCTGCCACTTCTGTTTCATGTTGTCTGCCACTCGGCTGCTTCAAGTTTGTTCTGCCACAGCTACCTCATTGATGTCTGCTCCCTCTTTTGCTAGTGTGTTGAAGAGCTTTCCAATATGTGGAAGGTTGAGGGGCCGTGCCAATCGGAAAGGTATTGGACCAGTGGACGTCATTTGTTACCTCTGACCATCCGCCAAAGAAATTCGAACATTTTACTGAGATAACTTTGAGCTCAATTTCAAGGAATTTTTTCATTGTGAAACCAATCAAAAAATCATATCTGTTTTCTGTAGTATATCTTCCATTCAATCAAATGAACCAGAAAAACGAGAGTAAAAAATAAAAACCATACGAAAATTACCGCTAAGGGGAGGCAAAATGACTGAGAATGAACTAACGTCATTTTATGTCCAATTCTTTCATTTTTGATATACGTAAAGAAGCATCTATTCCATCGATACATTTCCCAATTTCTATAAACATCGTCCAACAAACACTGAGAGCCATCACGTAGAACAAGAGCAGAGCCCCTCATCAGCATCCAAGGAACCTCACCATGAGGCCCGCTAGCATCTGAAATTTCGCTCGGCATTTGAAACAAAAAATCCGACGGATCAACTGTTCGTATCTGGAAACACGTGCACATGGACTCACCAATTCGAAATAAGAGGTTCCACTGTAATTTGTACCTAATTGTAACCAATGAAATGTAATGTAACTACAGCCCTCCTCACTTCACGATGAAGTTTTCGTTCCAAAGACCACGCCTGTAAAAACGAATTCGTTGCTAAGTCAAGGAGCATAATAGTATCATGGTAGTGGGTTGTTTCAACCATCTTTAACAATGGTTTTAAATGTCACCATTTGCACCAATTTATAACATTATTAAGTAATTAAATGTTTATACAGTAGTGTACAGCCTCTCCTCACTTTGTGACATGCATAATTACGACCAACTCGACTACCATGGCACACTGCCAGTATGCAAACCTAAAATAATTATGAGCTGATTTCTTCTATTCTGGTTTATTACAGTACACAGTACACTGCAGTATAAACATTAAAAATATACTAGGAAATGTGTATAAAAGGTGCACACAACATTAAAACATGATCAACCTGGTCGACACAAACCCCTACATTATAGTATGCACCTCACTTAGCAATGAATTTCCGTTTACCAATGAGGTCTAGATGAACTCTATCAGTTAAAAAGGAGAGGCGTACTGTATATTGTAATAAACAGAATAAAGGAAATCAGGTCTAATATACATTATTTAGGTATGTATACTGGTCAGAGAGCCCAAAACTACTCAAGACGGCAAGGGTTACTCAATACATACAGGTGGTGACCCTACAGATTTAAACAACTATAGGCCAATATCAAACTTACCGATAGGTTATCCAAAATCTTTGAGAAACTCGTGCCTAGGAACTATATTCAATATATAACAGCACCAACCATACTCAACCCCTGCCAATTTGGATTCAGGAAAAATAAAAGCACTAACGATGCAATCATAAAAATGCTAGATCTGCTTTACACAGCATTGGAAAATAAGGAATATCCACTAGGAATTTTTATTGACCTAACAAAACTTTTGGCACAGTAGACCACGGCATCCTACTCCACAAACTTGACCATTAAGGTATAAGAGGCCATGCGCTTGCAAATTTCAATCTTACCTTACTATAGGAATCAGCATGTCACCATTAACCCTTTCAGGTCCGTCCCCGAAACTCTACCGGCTGTCGTGAGTTCCAAACCGTAGATCTACGCCAAAATTCTAGCGCCCGTCAAATTTTAGGCGCCGAAAGGCTCAATAGGCCTACATATGAGAGAATGGGTCTGCGCGTTGGGTGTGCGCCGTAAACAAAAAATCTAGGCGCCTGCATAGCATTGTTGGGAACTCCGCCGGCTCCTCAACCCTTTGTACACCATGTCCCTCGTCGCAAGTCAGCTCTGACTCCCCGGAAAATTGGGACTCTCCTCTTCTGTCTGATAGTTCTGACACTGATGGGAAGTGGAAATGAAGACGAATTCCTACGGCTTAGATGAGTTAGTGACCGAAAATAATGACCCCCAGGATATCGATAATAGTGCAGAAAACCCCGACGGATCACTCGACCTTCTACTCTGGAGAGGGCACTCGTGACTCACGGCGGTTGTTCCTAAATGGTTAAGAGAAAACTACTATTATACCCGAGGCCTGGCCTCTGACTTCAATAATGACGATGATTCTGACGTGGATTGAGAATTATTGCCTCGACGAACTTCGAGTTAGTGATAGTGAGGAAACATATTCACCAGTAAGCGTCGGAATGTGCGCCGCCGCAAGCGCTACGGGTAGTATAGTCCCACTATGCAATGCCCAAGGACGAGTACATCCCGTAGTACATCCCGGCGACATCCCAGTGGGCCCTACACCCGTTTTAGGTAGTGATAAGAGGATGATGTGGCTACACTTGGCATAGGATTGGCCACAGACATCATTGATTGGTGTTAGTGGGGCTGGTGGCGGTAGTGTCACCGCACATGCTTGACTCGCTGTGTGAGCCACGCGGGAACCCACGCTGCTGACTCGTCAGTTTCAGAGGAAAAATCGAGCGTCACCCCACCCACCCGCAACAACCACCCGTACAACCAGCCTATGAAGTCCAGTAACCCACCAGCAACCCGTATCTTGATTGGCAGCAAAATCCCAATTTGTTTCCTCCCACCCTCACACACCACTTTGATGACTCGCATAGTGGAATTCTACCTACCTGTCCCCTTGGAACCACGTCCAAGAACTGAATTCTTTGATATTCATTGACCAGCCATTGATGGAAACTATTGTCAGGGAAAGTAATAAGTATTTTCAGTACACCATGGCAAGATAAATACGATCTTACACCACAGTCAAGACTACACAGGTGGAAAAGAGACGACTGTTGCGAAAAGATTTTGCTTTTGCAACAATTAATGCTTATGCCTCACGTCTATAAGCATAATATAAAAGCATACTGTCCACAGTATCGGCTAATTTTGTACCCCACCTTCAGTGAAATAATACCAGTGAACAGGTTTTCTTACTCTTACGTATGTTGCACTTCTCTGACAAAACCAGGCCGGACAGAAGTGACAGGTTTATACAAGAATAGAAAAGTTTTCATGTATCTCAAACAAAGAAATTTCAGATATTACTTTTATCCATTCCAGAATCTTGTAATGACGAGTCTTTGATTATTGTTCAAAGGTAAGACTGTCATTCAAGCAGTATATACCGAGCAAGAGGAACCGCTTTGGTATAAATTGTTTTACTCTTGTGATTGTGACAGTGGCCTGGTGTTGGATATTGTTGTATACACGGGTAGTACAACATTGCAAGATACCAAGATTTTATTGGGTATATCAGGTGACGTAGTGAGAAACCATGATGGCACCTTATCCTTGGTAAGGGCCATACATAATATACCGATAACTGGTACACAGCCCATTACTCAGTTGATTTCAAGCGAGTGAACAAGACAGATGTTGTGTGGAACAGTGCTTTCTAAATCGTTAACATATGCCCAGCTCCCGCAGTTGTTCGTGGTGATGACGTGCAGTGTTTAATGCAATGACATCATGGCATTACGGTGGCCTGACAAACGAGATGTCACATAGTTGACAACCATTCACCGTAATGAAAAGCAAGACAGTGGCAAAGTTGATCGAGTGACTACTGACCGTATTCGAAAACCAGTGACAGTGCTTGATTTATACACAAAACATAAGCCGCTTGGTATGACAAGTGTGAACATGCCGATTGGTTTTGTTGACTGTGTTCGTAAGAGTTTACAAGTGGTACATGAAACTTTCTTCCTCCTCTGGACATTTCCAATGCCTGAATGCATATGAATAATGTACCAAATAAAGACTGGTACCAGACCACCGTATGTGATTTTGTTTGTCTTTTGTCAGACCAAACTCATAATGAATACCAGGTAACAACACCTGCAAATAACAACATGGTCCTCGAATTCATCATAACAAAATACCCAAGCGTTTGAGAAGAGAAGTGATCATTTCATAATACAACAAGCTTCCTTCAACTCACAAGAAATTTGCTCAGAAGAGATGCATTGTCTGTGCACAAACAAAACACGGCAACAAAAGACGTCAAAGACACTTCGGTTAAATGTGTGAGGAATGAAGGTGCCACTGTGCATGGTGCCGTTTGTTTTCAAGGAGTTCACAACGCTCCAGCAGTTCTAAAACCATGTCCATGATTGTACAATATGTAAAAATATGATAGAACATTAGTATTATACAATATTTGTGCATATTTATTGTAATAAACAACATGGTAACACAATAATATGAATACTAACTTTAGTGCGGTTATTGTGTTCAATACAGTGAGTTTATAAATATAAATTAAATACCAGTATTGGTCTCTCAGCCCCAAATGTAGTAGGACTAAAAAAATTGGAAAAGAAAAGAAATAACCAACTAAAACAACAAAATAAAATAATACCGTATGTGGAATTCGTCGATTTGCCGCCACCACATCATTTTCTATACAAACTTTCTTGGCACTGTATCTCGGTAAGATACCGATCAGATCTAATTTTTTTGTTTTATATTACCTTCACAAAAATATGCTCTTTAATTCTGTAAGAAAAATAATTTTTTTTTTTTCAAAATTGTTCTTGGACACTAGGTGTCGTGACTTCAGATTTTTTGGGGGCCTTGGACCCTGAAAGGTTAAAGACACAGCATCAACAACACGGCCACTTGAATACTGGAGTTCCACAGAGAAGTGGTCCTTGTCCCCTGCACTTCCTCATATACATCAATGAACTTCCAAACGTATCTCAACACCTGAACCCCATTCTCTTTGCTGACGACACGACTTATGTCATCTCTCACCCTAATCTTGCCACCCTCAACATTATTGTTAACCCTTTCAGGTCAAGGCCCAATTCTGGGCGTCACGCACCAGTGTCCCAGAATTTTTAAAAAAAAAAAATTTGTTATTTTTTCTTATGAAATCGTAGAGAATCTTGTTTGTGAAGGTAATAAAACAAAAAGTACGAAATTTTGTGGAAAATTGAACGAAATTATGCTCTCCCGCGAATTCATGATGAGTAACGATTATTTACGAATCGGCGATTTTGCCGATTTTGACCTCCCCATTTTAGGCAAATTACATTATTCCAATCAACAAATTCTTAGCTATTTCACTATATTAAACTTCTATTCTACGATAGAGCACAAAGAAATCGCCAAGTCAACTGTTTCAAACTACAAAATAAAGTGATCGGGGAAATTTGTTAAATTGGCCAATTTAACACAAAAGTTCCAAAATATTCCAATTTCAAAATAGGGTCCAGATGAACCAATGTAGGTAATTCCCTGGAACTAAAATAAACATTTCCTCTTTCATTAGTTATGTTTATGAGGTTACAAATAAATCCCATTTTGATTTTTTATTCACCAAAAGAATTTTTAATTCACACCAATAAATAGCAGATTTACTTTCTATCATTACTGTAACTAATAGTATAAATATCATCACCATATTAGTGAATGATAATGATTAACCCACCAGCTGACGTGTATTATGACGTGTAGAGGTCGTTTTTTTACTCTTGATAGTCGGCAAAAATTTAACATTTCTGCTACTTTGCGCTCAGTTTCAAGCAATATACCGTGCTAAAACTAATCCAAAATCATCTCTGATTTCTTTCTGTAATATGTCTTCCCAATCTAATCAAATGAGACAAGTAAATCGCAAATACAACTATAAAAAACGGAGAAAAACCACTGCAAAGTGCTTGTTTTAATCGAAAAATCAAGATTTACCATTTTTTTTTTTTTTTCTCTCCTTAGTACACAGTGTGCTGCAAGGATCTGTTTAATGTGTGCACACATCCACATAGATGTATTCTCTCATATCTAGGCCCAAATGTACCACTCACGAGTTTATCAGAGTGAGCGAGCTCATGGCGTAGACTACGGTTTGGACCCTGAACGACAAGCCGTAGATCCTATGGGACGACCCCCATGAAAGGTTAATGAGGAGCTGATTCAAAATATGACTTAGATGACAGCCAATAAACATATGCTTAAAACACTGGACAAAACTCTACACATTATTTTGGTGTAAGCAGAGCAGGAGATGCGCAAATTAACATTACGACGAGCGACAACACTCTAATTCCCCAGACCTAATGAGGGTCAAATACTAGTCCTGATACCTCGACAACACCTGAATTTCCAGCACCCATATCAACACATAACAAAAAAGTAATCCAAACGTTTTGGATCCTCTCCCAAGAAACGATACTACGTGCCGCCAAACTGCCCTCCTCACACTATAACCACTCACTATATATCCATACCTCACTATGCTATCTGTGCTTGGGGTTTAACTGGCAGCAACACACCTTAAGCCAAATATAACCCAAAAAAAAGCCGCAGTAAGAATAATCACTAAATCGCCATCCCTGGCAACACAATTTCCCCCACTCCTTCATAATCGAAACATGACTCCTGTTCAATACATCCACAACACCAGACACCAGACACAAACATCTCTAGACATTCCCCGTGTCTGACTAAACCTTTACAAAATTCAATGTATGTCAAAGGCCCAAAAATCTGGAACGACCTCCACCTGAAAAACTCTAGAACTGCAGACACATTCAACAACCTTCAAAACTAACCATCAGAAAACACTTATACTCCCGATACAGCCCGTTCAAACCTGATTACAACGAATTACCCAACCTGGTGGTCACACTACACTCACTCACCCAATTTGACCATAAAAACAGAAAATATCAATCCTTCAGTCTTAAAATAAATCAAATCTTAACTAGACATAAGTTTGGCCTGTGATACTCCAATACTTATACTATGTATAGTGCCAAAACAAAAGCATTCACATTGCTAAACTCACAAACTAGTATTTAGTCACTTGCCATAATACCAACTTACCTCATAATTTTGTAATTTTTTTTAAACTTAAGATTTAATCTAAGTCTTACATTAAATGCCTAGGCCATGCTAGGTGTTCTAGTGGTACACTCTGTAATCATTATTTTACTATGTAAACCACACATAGCCAAATCTGTAACTCAGCAATTGTAAACAACCTTATAGAGAAAAACTTTGAATTTTGAATTATGAATCATAAGTCCGATCACTGGTAAACGAGTAACATCACTAAGTGAGGAGAGACTGTAAATTGTAACTTTATGTATTGTATAGTTTATAGAGAAATGCCAAAGATTTTTTTTCAGTTTCAAGGTGGTTTTATACCTCTTACCTTCCTCCTCTGTGCAGAATATTTTTATTTAGTGTCCTTCTTAAGTATGCAGTTAATTGATTTGATGGTATTGCCAGATTGATGGTTCTTGTATGCCAGTTGATTGTTTGATGAAGTCTTCTTCAATCTTCAAATTCAACCAATTTTTTTTTGATTCTGTTTATGCATGCATGTCAATACAGGGCTGCCCAGAGGCAAATATAAGAAAGCTTGAATGCTAATCAAGTGTTGACAGAAAATTACCAGAGGAACAAGAAACAAAACAGTAAAGATGTAAGTATATGATAAAGTGAGTACATTGAATGAGTTGCGTCACACTAGAAAAAATATTTTCTCTGATATTCCTCTTTGTTTTAATTTTCTAGAAATTATGCAAATAAAAGGATAAAAAATATGAAAAATGTTTGCTAAAAAGAAAAAAAGATATTAAGTAAATTCCAAATAAAACTAAGAAATTATCCAATCCAAGGGGAGGTTCTTTCAAACCTTTGAAGGGGCTCTTGATCAAGGAATTGACCTGTCCTTTTCCCTCCTTGTTTTGAATACATGGGAATATCTTGCATAACTCAATGCCACATCTGATCATGTGGGCAGATTATTCTGGTACTGGCCGTACTATATCTAAAATGTCACTTGAATAAATATCCTCTCAAGTCTGGAGGATCCTGTCACACTCGTTCTGAACAGCAACATCAAGAGATTGAACATGATCATATCTTAATTCCTGTAACACTGTTAAAATGAGGCCCTCAACTGAACAGCTTTCATTACATAATATTCAGTTGTTTACATACTGATGTATCTTATCCATGAGTATTTAACTTTGTATAGTATTTGTATTGGTGGGAATCGGCCAGTGTGGATAATAATAATAATACTAATATTTTTAAACCCTATGAGGGCCAAGCCAAAGATCTATGCCGTTGTTCACAGGTCCAAGCTGTAGTTCTACTCCATAAGCCTCACTCACTCCAAATAAGCTGTGAGTGGTAAATTTGGGTCTAGATAAGAGTGAATGGATCTATGTGGTAACTGTTCACCAAATACAGCAAAATCCTGCAGCAAGCAGTCCAAAATAGAGAAAAAGTGTTTTTGGATAAAAACATCGAGTTTTGCAGTGATTTTTGTGTGGTTTATACGATTTGCCTGTTGTTCAACAACCGAAATTCACACAACCATTTGATCAACTACAGACATGTCAAGACTTATCACCAGAGAATACAACACTCAATTGCCAAAGAATCCTGGAAACATCACTTACCTGTAAATCCAACAACTTCAACTAGAACAAAGGCATCTATAACATCAGCAGAACCCTTGCCAAGAAACTCTTCATCGCTATCTCACAAAAGCATCATAAAATGGAGGAACCCTCATATACTTATCCAATCTCTTTGGAAAGCAACCCAAGGTCTAGATCTATCACCCTACCGAAACGTTGTCACACGCCGCATTCGCCACCTGACACAGCATTTCCGACCTGACTCCAGCCTATAAAATTCTCTTGTACCTCTTACCCAGGCAGATCTGTTTTTGACTTGATAATGCCCACAAACCGTACTCAAAACCGCACTAGAATGGAAAGAACAAGGGTTTACAGGTGGGTGGTGACCACAACACTCCATAACTGCCAGACCCACCTCTCATTTGCTGACCCTGGTACTGATCAACGTTGGGCAATGCAAAGAAACGTAAACCTTATTCGGAGCATGTACACACCTTCATTGAAAGGTTATCACCCCAACCAGCAAACCATACTAAGGGACGAATGAATGGGCCCCATTATTTGATCAGTACCAAGTTCATGGCCAATGAGAATGGTGGGTCTTGCCATTATGGAGGTGTTGTGTCCACCACCCATCCTGTCCACCCTTGTCATTTCCATTCTAGAGCTGGCTGACACGGTTTTGTCCATTCTTCTCCAGGCTGTGTCTTGGCCTTTAACCATACTGTAACACTACATTTCCAACTGTAATAGTGTACATAAGTGGTAAACACTTGCTATCCGCTCTTGAGGAAATATATTTCAAGTCATTCACGTGTATTTTCGGCTCCTTGCTCCCCTTTACTCCCCAGGATAACAAGCCTTATTGTGCCTGGGTTGTAATATGGAACATTGTATACCTGCTGTCTAGCATTGCCGTCAGCTTTGCCAACACTTTATGAAAATTTGCGTGTCGCCTTGTGCGTTTATGGTCCAGCCTGCTATTGTGTGATCGTTTGACAGCTCGGCTATTGGCTTGTTATTAATTTGTGGCCTTGCTTTGCTATTGTCAATCTTGCAGTTTGTGAATATTTGGCATTTGGCTTAGTTATTGCATATCAGCCTGCTATTGTAATGTGTGTATTCTGCGAGTCGCTTGTAACGGCAGCCTTATCGAGTGAGTATTCATGCAGGTCGTACTGTGCATAGCTGAGCATGTATATGCAAATAGCGGTGTTACGTTGGGGTTATGCTGCCTAGATGACATCAATGTACAGTGGACCCCCGGTTAACGATTTTAAAATCCGTGCAAGAGGGCCATCGTTATGCGAACATAATCGTTATGCGAATGAAATATTCCCCATAAGAAATACTGGAAATAAAATATAATCCGTGCAAGACGCACCAAGAATAATGAAAAAATTTTTTTTTTTACCACATGAAATGTTAATTTTAATACACACAAACTGAAAAAGGCATGCACAATTACGATGACACTTACTTTTTATTGAAGATCTGGTGATTATTGAATGGGGATGGGAGGAGGGGAGAGCATACATCTTCTACTGTTTTAGAAGGGAATCCCCTTCCATTTAAGACTTAGGTAGCAAGTCCGTTTCCGGGTTACTATCCATCTTCTTTTAATGCCACTAGGACCAGCTTGAGAGTCACTGGACCTCTGTCGCACAACAAATCATGTACCATAGAGCTCTGTACCTCCCGTTTCCTTTATCATATTCTAAAATTGGGCTCACAACATTTGTCAATTGAATAAGCACCCAGCACGGCTTGCAACAGCTGTGTCAGGTGATTTACAACTAACAAGGTTTGCAGTTCAACCACTGTGCACAATTTCCTTAATCTTTGAAGAAGGCACATTGGATTCCACAACGGCATAGGCTTCCAGGTTAGCCCCAAACCCTTCAAATCTTCTTAATTTCCATACTAATTTCTCACCCTTTTTACTTTTTACCACAGGTTGGCACTAGAAAGCATTTCTGGGGCCCAATGGTCACTTATTTTCCAGAAACAAGCATAGCACCGAAAACAACTGTTAATAATACGAATATTCCGAGTGAATGCTTGGATGTTACCGCGGAGGCGGGCTGGTAAACAATGGGACGGCCGGCACATGTAGGCAGGCATGAGGGCACATTGGACGCGTCTCGGACAAAAACGGTAAGCGCGGTTTTTTTTTAATCGGTATGCGCGGCAAAATTTAGCGATAAAAGTAATCGGTAATGCGGAAAAATCGCTATGTGATTTCCATCGTTATGCGGGGTCCACTGTATAGTGTCTGAATACACATTAGTAAACTTGTCAAAATTCTCTCTACAGCTTTTGCGGAAAATTGCTCATTCCTTTGGCATTGTTAAATACTCTTTAAATACGCAGTTTCGTCCCCCTTTTATAGGTCAAACTTTGAGAAGGGGAGAGGGCGCATCAGATTCTCTTTCTACGGAGCCAGAAAAAAAACCTCGAGGTTCCCCCCAGAAGAAAACGAAACATTCCCTGAGCAAAACCATCAGTTTTTTTTGACAGGTTGTCTGGGGGGAAATCTCTTCTTTGGGCAAGAGTTAGTGAAAATCAATCTTAAAACAACTAGGGAGCAAAGGGCATATGCAAGGAAAAATTTTGATGGGGAAAAGAAAGGGGCATTTTTCTCAAATGGAATGTTAAATTGAAAAAAAGAAAGCACAGCGGTTCCTTGTTTAATGAGGCAAACCCGAAAATTTTTCAAAACTTTCAAAAATCAGGCCGAGCCTTGGGTGGCCGGAACGCATTGGGCATCTTTGGTGCATACGCTTTTTAAAAGGCACAGGATTTACATCAGTGTTTAAAAGACTCTGATTTTTAATTCCAAGTGGGGAAGCCCCGTCCTTGGGGCATATAATGTATTTGCAAGATGGGGTATTCAAGTCGGCAGATGAAGCTTGGCAAACCCCTTTTATTTTTGTTGGACAGAGACCAAAGCTTTTTAAAAGTTGGTATAAACAAGTGGTGCGCAACCTTAAAAAAGCGTTTACTCATCCAGATATAACCCTGGAGTCTGTGGACCAGGGTTAGAGCCTTTTTGCCAGTTGGCTGATACTTTTGAAAACCCAAATGCTCCTTGTCTGTGTGGGGCCCATCTCTCTTTTCAACAGCCCGGGAGAGAAAGATTTTCAACATTTGGGGATAAATGCCAGTTGGAAGGAGAAATCTACTTAGCCAACAAATCCCTGTGAGCCCCGCTACTAAAATTAGGTCCACCTGGGACGATAAAACCACTCATGTGGTGTATCTCGACAACAGTACCCAGACCCACCCATTACAATGTCAGCAGGGAGCTAAAGTCAAGCCCGCATTTGTTTTCGTGCAACAAAGTAGGTCCACTGCCCCAAACTGCCCAAAAACCCCAACCCTTGGGAAAATTTATAATGTCCCTAGTCATACCCGAAAGAAATAGAGAAAGGGGTGGCCCCTTATTTTTCCAGAGTTTTATATCCCTTTAGGAAGACTCAAGAAAACTGAAACCAGAACCTTTAGGGATACTGGAGCATATTGCATGCTTATAAAAGAGGGAGTACTTCCCATTTCTGAACACACTTCATTACAATCCTCTGTTCTACTTGAAGCATTTGGAGGAACAATTTTCTCTGTCCCCTTGCATAAGATATACAGTGGACCCCCGGTTAACGATATTTTTTTACTCCAGAAGTATGTTCAGGTGCCAGTACTGACCGAATTTGTTCCCATAAGAAATATTGTGAAGTAGATTAGTCCATTTCAGACCCCCAAACATACACGTACAAACGCACTTACATAAATACACTTACATAATTGGTCACATTCGGAGGTAATCGTTATGCGGGGGTCCACTGTATATAGAATGCAGATACAGTGGACCCCCGCATAGCGACCTTAATCCGTGCAAGAGGGCTGGCTGTTATGCGAAATGTTTGGTATGTGAATGAATTTTCCCCATAAGAAATAATGGAAATAAAATTAATCCGTGCAAGACACCCAAAAGTATGAAAAAAATTTTTTTTTACCACGTGAAATGTTAATTTTAGTACACACAAACTGAAAAAGGCATGCACAATTACATGACACTTACTTTTATTGAAGATCTGGTGATGATTGATGGGATGAGAGGAGGGGAGAGAGAGTGTTAGTGTTTAGAAGGGGAATCCCCTTCCATTAAGACTTGAGGTGTCGAGTCCTTTTCTGGGGTTACTTCCCTTCTTCTTTTAATGCCACTAGGACCAGCTTCAGAGTCACTGGACTTCTTTCGCACAACATATCTGTCCATAGTGGCCTGTACCTCTCGTTCCTTTATGATTTGTCTAGAGTGGTTCACAACATTGTCATTGTAACAGTCACCAGCACGGCTTGCAATAGCTGTGTGAGGGTGATTTTCATCAAAAAAGGTTTGCACTTCAAGCCATTTTGCACACATTTCCTTAATCTTTGAAGTAGGCAATTCCTTCAATTTCTCTCTCCCCTCCTTTGAACCAGTTTCCCCAGGTCTGGCCTCTTGCTCTTGAAGTTGATCTATCAGCTCATCAGTGGTTAGTTCTTCATTGTCCTCCTCCACCAACTCTTCCACATCCTCCCCACTAACCCTCCAACCCCAAGGACTTCCCCAAATGCCACAATTGATTCCTCAATTGGTATACTCCTCTCAGGGTTAGCCTCAAACCCTTCAAAATCCCTTTTGTCTACACATTCTGGCCACAGTTTCTTCCAAGCAGAGTTCAAGTCTTCTTAGTCACTCCCTCCCAAGCCTTACCTATAAGGTTTATACAATTGAGGATATTAAAGTGATCTCTCCAAAACTCTCTTAGAGTCAGTTGAGTTTCTGAGGTCACTACAAAGCACCTTTCAAACAGAGCTTTTGTGTACAGTTTTTTGAAGTTTGCAATAACCTGCTGGTCCATGGGCTGCAGGAGAGGAGTGGTATTAGGAGGCAAAAACTTCACCTTAATGAAGCTCATGTCCCCATAAAGTCGCTCTGCCACGTCTGTAGGATGACAGGGGCATTGTCTAACACCAGGAGGCACTTAAGTTCTAATTTCTTTTCAGTTAGGTAATCTTTGACATTGGGGGCAAATGCATGGTGTAACCAGTTATAGAAGAAGTCCCTAGTGACCCATGCCTTACTGTTTGATCTCCACAGCACACACAAATTATCCTTGAGGACATTCTTTTGCCTGAACGCTCTGGGAGTTTCAGAGTGATACACTAATAAAGGCTTAACTTTGCAATCACCAGTAGCATTGGCACACATCAACAAAGTAAGCCTGTCTTTCATAGGCTTATGTCCTGGGAGTGCCTTTTCCTCCTGAGTAATGTAGGTCCTGCTTGGCATTTTCTTCCAGAAAGGCCTGTTTTCAAAATTAAACACTGTTCAGGTTTCAGCCCTTCAGTTTCTATGTACTCCTTAATTTTCCGACATATTTTTCAGCCGCTTTGTGGCCCGAACTGGCAGTCCCATGCCGTATCACACTATGTAGCCACTAGCTTCTTAAATCTTAAAACCAACCTTTGCGGGCCTTAAAATTCACCACATTCCACTAGTTCGGGGCCTTTTTTTAATTAAATCTAATGCAACTTTAGCCTTTTCGCTTATGACGCTTGAGAGACGCTATCTCCTGCTACTGTTTTTCATTTATCCACACCAAAAAGGTCTCTCAACATCTTTATACTTGCGATCTTTGTTTCGAAAACACAGTTAAACCTTTGGGAAAAACAGCTTCCCTTTATTGCCTTTTGTTGCCCACAATAGTAGGTGGTTGATTTCGGTTTCTTGTCAACCGACCAGGGGTGTACGCACTCCCTTTCATACTTATCAATGATCTCTTTTTTATTTCTATAGGAATTCTAACCCCTTTTTGCTGTAGGGTTGGAAAATAGAAGCTTTCTTGGGGCCCCTGGGACTTATTTTCCCGAAAAAACACCAAAACCTGTAATAATACGAAATTTTCCCTTGTATGCTTTAATTTACCCCGGAGGCTGGCTGGTAACAATGCCACCGGGGGAACTATGAGGTTGGCTCAGGCCGCACATTGGACGCGTCTCGGACGAAGGGCGCTGAACGGGTTTTTGGGCGGTATGCAGGGCAAAATTTTAGCGATCAAAGCGTCCGGTATGCGGATTGTCCGTTATGCAAGGCGTCCGGTATGCAGGGGTCCACTGTATTACACTGGATATTTGACTGTAGGTGTATCCGGGGGATTTCCTATGAAAGATGCCATATTATTACTGGGTAATAACATTACCACTTCCAGTGCATGTCCTGAACCCATAATAATTAATTCTTCTCCAATGTTGGCCATAACTCAGGCAAAATCCCAAGGGTTGTCTGGCGAGAATGCTGACCTATCCTTGGATGACTCTGATCTCAGAATAGCCAATTTGTTTTATGAGAAAAACTGGTCAGATTCTCATAAATTTAGTGAACAGACCCAGATCAAGCCTTCCTATTCCAGGGTTGCAGGATTGCCAGATATCTGTTTCCATGCCCGAGGGACTGTCCTTCCGAGAGGAACAACGAAAGGACCCTTCATTGAATTTCTCTTTTCAGGCAGGCATGGGTAAATCCTTTTCAGATCATCCGGTCAAATATAAACTTAAAAACGAATATTTGATCTGCACTGAGACTGGTAAGGAGATAGAGGGTAGGCAACAGTCAGACAGGTTAGTGGTTCCAACAATGTTTAGACCTCCAATATTAAATACAGCTCATAACACTTCATTAGGAGGTCATCTAGAAATTACTAAAACTTTATAAAGAATCTCAAAAAATTCTATGGGCCCAAAATTAAGGCAGGATGTGAAGAATCATATCCATTGTTGCTGAGAATGTCAGCAAGTAGAGAAACCTGGACATTCCATTAAACCTGCACCTCTCCAGCCTATACCTGCTGATGGAGAAACTTTTGCAGAATTAATTATACATTGTGTAGGTCCACTACCTAAGTCCAAGTCTGGAAATCAGTTTTATTTACCATTATGGATAGAGTAACTAGATACCCAGAAGCTTTAACAAAATTCATCTCTTGTTTTGGCATTCCTAAATCTATTCAAAGTGATCAAGGTACTAACTTCATTGCCAAAGCATTTAGGGAAGCATTAACTAGATTAGGGATAATCCACAACTTATCCACTGCCTATCATCCTCAGTCCCAAGGCACCTTGGAAAGATTCCATCAGACGTTAAAAACCATGATGAGAACTTTTTGCATGCATTTTCCTACAGACTGGGATGAATCATTACCTCTGTTGCTGTTTTCAATATGGGAAACTGTGCAAGAGTCTACCGGGTATAGTCCGTTTGAGCTGATCTTTGGGCACAATGTACGAGGTCCTCTTCTAGTACTCAAGGAAGGACAGATGGGAGAAGATGTTAACTCAACACTCTACAACCCTTCTTCAAGGCTGCAGGTAGCACATCAGTTATCCAAGGCTAACTTAAAGGCAGCCCAAAACAAGATGAAAAGAGGTATGACAGAACTTCACAATTCCACTCCTTCCATCCAGGAGACAAGGTGTTGGTACAAGAGCCTATACCTGGCCACACCTTGAAAGCTAGATTTGCAGGACCTATGCAAATTGTAAGTAAATTATCTGATGTAAATCATGTGGTGTCTCCCCTTGACAAGACCTCAAAAACTAAAACTTACCACATTAATTAAATTAAATCTTTTAATACACCAGATAAAGTCCCAGTAATGACTCTGTCCTCTGCCTCTGAGGATGACTGACTCTTTGCACTCTATTTCTGAAATTAATGTTCAGCTTCCAAACTCTGTCCTCCTCAAGGACCCTAGCCCTTTAACCCGTGAACGGTCCAAGCAGATCTACATTCACATGTGTAGTGCTACAAAAGTAGATCTACGTTTTTTTACATATTTTCAAATATAACAAAAAAAAAAGTAGATCAAAGTTTTTTTTACACATTTTCAAATGTAAAAAAAATAAAAAGATCTACTTTTTTACTTTACTTTCAAATTTGAAAAAAACGTTTTATATGTTTGGACCGTTTACGGGTTAAGGGTGGGGCTATCAAAAATTCAAGTAACAATTTTAAAAACTGCGCTTCTACAATCTACCTTAATATTTTTTTGAATGTGCCGAAAAAAAGTTACATTAAGTTATCATGACATAGTGTGGGAAACTCTAAAC
The DNA here is from genome assembly GCF_026875155.1 of Cherax quadricarinatus. Lineage (NCBI taxonomy): Eukaryota > Metazoa > Arthropoda > Malacostraca > Decapoda > Parastacidae > Cherax > Cherax quadricarinatus. Next base: position 5,017,338 of record NC_069435.1, on the reverse strand, counting down.
TTATTAAACTCTCCCCTACAGAGCTAACCCCTGAAAAACAGAAGCTATTTCAGCAGGAGGTAGAATTTCTGTTAGAGCAGGGGTTAGTGGAGGAGTCATCTAGTCCATGGCTTCACCGTGCATCCTTGTTAAAAAGCTGATGGAGGTTTTCGAATGTGTACAGCCCTACCGAAAGGTGAACGAGGTCACAATTACAGATGCTTACCCTCTTCCTTGTCTGGATAACGTAATCGACTTAGTGGTAAGGCTACTTTTGTGTCCAAGTTAGATCTCCTTAAAGTTACTATCAGGTCCCTTTGATGGATAAGGCAAAGGAAATCTCTGCCTTCATAATTCCAGGAGGTCATTATCAATACGGTCTCCCTCAACATTCGCGTTTTCAACTTTCGCAGGCTTCACACATTCGCAAATTTTCCTAAACTGCCAAATTCCCAACCACCAATTCCCCAAACCCGCCAAATTCCCAGGCCCCAAAAACCACATTTAAGTTTCCGCCACCCGCGAGTCCCTACTACCCTCCCTCTGAGCCCTGCAACGGGCAGCCCAGCCCCCCCACCACTCAGTGTAGTGAGTGTTTTGTTTGTTCATTATTTGCTATTAAACTGCAGTATAAATAATGTCAACCCATTCATAACTATATATTGGAATGGCCATTCGGACAGGTATTGAACAGTGACATCATATGTTTACTCTTGAACATGGCAAAGAATCAAACATTTCTGCTACTGCTAATAATAATAATAATATAGAATTGAAGAAGGAAATTGTAAAAAAATACGAGGGTTGAAGCAGGGTGGAGGAAGTGGTTGAGGCATCATCAGTCAGTGTGGGTCTTTTTTATGCGGGCGTGAGCATAGTCTCTGTGCTTTTCCCAACATTTCACAATAATTCGTTCTGTTTATACTTGTAGATTGAGTGCTACTGGAGTGGTTGAGTCTGTGGTTGAGGCACTGGTTGAGGCAGTGGTTGCGGCAGGGGTTTAGAGGCAGTGGATGAGCCAGCATTGAGGCAGTGCTTGAGGCATTGGTTGAGGCAGGGGTTGAGGCAGTGGGTGAGGCAGCAGTTGACGCAGTGGATTTAATAACATCTATGTTATTAATGATAATACATATATTAATAACATTTATTATTGTATTATTACATGTACAGTGGCCCTCGCATACCGTGGCATCACGTAACGTTAAATCCGCATACCAATACATTTTATCACTAAAATTTTGCCTCACATACTGCTAAAAAACTCGCTCAAAGCTATTCATCCGAGACGTTTCTAATGTGCGGCCTGAGCCAGCTTCACATGTTCCGCCGGTGGCATTGTTTACAAGCCAGCCTCCGCGGTAACATCCAAGCATACAATCGGAACATTTCATATTATTACGTGTTTTTGGTGATTTCATCTGCAAAATAAGTGACCATGGGCCCCAAAGAAAGCCTCTAGTGCTAACCCAGTGGTAAAAAGGGTGGGGAAATACTATCATACCACAGTCAGCTGCTGCTGCACCCCGGTCAGCTGTTGCTTGAACAGTCAGCTGTTGCTGGATCAGTCAGCTGCTGTTGCACCTCGATCAGCTGTTGCTGGACCCGTCAGCTGTTGCTGGATCAGTCAGCTGCTTCTGCCCACGATCAGCTGTTGTTGGACCAGTCAGCTGTTGCTGGGTCAGTCAGCTGCTGCTGCACCACGATCAGCTGTTTTCTGGACCAGTCAGCTGTTGCTGGATCAGTCAGCTGTTGCTGGATCAGTCAGCTGTTGCTGGTCAGTCAGCTGTTGCTGGATCAGTCAGCTGTTGCTGGACCAGTCAGCTGTTGCTGGATCAAATCAGCTGTTTTCTGGATCAGTCAGCTGTTGCTGGACCCGTCAGCTGTTGCTGGATCATCCAGCTGTTTTTTTGGATCAGTCAGCTGTTGCTGGACCAGTCAGCTGTTGCTGGATCAGTCAGCTGTTTCTGGATCGTCAGCTGTTGCTGGACCAGTCAGCTGTTGCTGGACCAGTCAGCTGTTGCTGGACCAGTCAGCTGTTGCTGGGATCAGTCAGCGTTGCTGGATCATCAGCTGTTGCTGGACCAGTCAGCTGTTGCTGGACCAGTCAGCTGTTGCTGGACCAGTCAGCTGTTGCTGGATCAGTCAGCTGCTGCTGCACCATGGTCAGCTGCTGTTGCACCATCAGCTGTTTCTGAACATGACTCGTCCCGAACCTGTCTGTCCAGCCTGAGCGCCTGCCTTGCCGTCATTGTTTACAAGCCAGGGTGAACCGGTTGCATGCATACATTCGATACATTTTGTATTATTCCATTATTTATAGTGCTTGTAACTGCTAAATAAGCCACCATGGGCCCAAAGAAAGCTTCTAGTGCCAACCCTGTGGTAAAAAGGGTGATAAATACTATCGTATCCACAGTCAGCTGCTGCTGCACCTCGGTCAGCTGATGAATTGGACCAGTCAGCTGTTGCTGCACCACAGCTGCACCATGGTCAGCTGTTGCTGCACCATGGTCAGCTGCACCACAGCTGTTGTTGTTGATGCACCACCATCAGCTGTATTACTCGAAGATGTGGAGAGAGTGTTGTTGGTGTGGCTTAACGTGAAACAATTACCGAGAAACGATTAACCCCGGAGGGTTAGCCACCCAGGATAACCCAAGAAAGTCAGTGCATCATCGAGGACTCTCTAACTTATTTCCATTGAGGTCCTTAATCTTGTCTCCCAGGATGCAACCCACACCAGTCGACTAACACCCAGGTGAACAGGGAAAAACGCCTGAAACTAGTGCTCATATTGGTGAATTTAAAGCCAGCAAAGGTTGGTTTGAGAGATTTAAGAATCGTAGTGGCATACACAGTGTGATAAGGCCTGTTCTGGAAGAAAATGCCAAACAGGACCTACAGTACTCAGGAGGAAAAGGCACTCCCAGGACACACTGTCTCATCAGTCATTGCTGCATCTTCAATAAAGGTAAGTGTCATTTATTCTTCATTTAGTAGAGTAGTACATGCACAATATTACTGTGCATGTACTACTCTACTATTGTGCATGTATCCTTCTCTTTGTGTGTAGGAAAATGTATATTTCATGTGGTAAAAAAAATTTTTTCATACTTTTGGGTGTGTTGCACGGATTAATTTGATTTCCATTATTTCTTATGGGGAAAATTCATTCGCATAACGATAATTTACGCATAACAATGAGCTCTCCATGAACGGATTAATATCGTTATGCGGGGGTCCACTGTATTATTATTATTATTATTATCATTATTAACATGTATGTTATTAAATGCCACTGCCTCAACCACTTCCTCTACCACTGCCTCTAATACTGCCTCAACTGCTGCCTCAACCACTGCCTCAACCACTGCCTCAACTGCTGCCTCAACTGCTGCCTCAACCACTGCCTCAACCACTGCCTCTACCACTGCAGTTGCACTCAATCTACAAGCACCAAACACAATGAATTGTGAAATGTTTGGAAGAGCGCAGAGGCTAATGCTCACTCCCGCATAAACAAAGCACACTGACTGACGATGCCTCAACCACTTCCTCCACCACTGCTTCAACCCCCGTATTTTTGTACAATTCCTTCTTCAATTCTATCGTATTAATAATAATAATAATAATAATAATAATAATACGATAGAATTTGAAGAAGGAAATTGTACAAAAAATTACGAGGTTTGAAGCAGTGGTTGGAGGAAGTGGCTGGGCAGTCGTCAGTCAGTGTGGCTTTGTTTATGGCTGAAGTGAGAATTAGCCCTCCGCGCTCTTCCCAAATATTTCACAATAATTCATGTGTTTGGTGCCTGTAATTGAGTGCAACTGCTAACATAATTAACTGTGGCCTAAAGAAACTTGCTAGTGGCCAGCCCTTTGTTAAAGAAATTGAGAAATTGTACCAAAGATGAGCAGTGCACGCCACAGTGGTTGAGGCAGTAGTAATTTTAATGACATACATGTTATTAAACATAACATGCATGTATTTAGCACAATATTTTATGAACATTTTCATGTATTTATGACTGTTCATGTTTCAACAAGTAAGGAAGTCAGTATTGTATTGTATTTCCCTAAAATATATTGGGGCAACCAAACATTCGCGAGGCTCTTGATCTCCATAAACCCTCGGCGAATTTTGAGGAGTACCTTAACGTTATCCCCCTTTGAAATGAAAAACTTCCATCTTCATGCCAGAAAAATCTTATCTCATCAGGCTCTAAAGGACTTGAGGCACAGCAGCTGCAGATTTACCTAGATGACAAAGTGGTGGCATTCTGATACTGGGATCTAACACCTGTTTTAGCTTAAGGCTCTCTTTGAGACCTTCCGAGGAGATCCAACTTAAACTGTTTAATTTATCTATGTTACTTCCTTTGGCCAGGCTTACTGTTAACTTTCTGGCCATGAAAGTAGGTAGTGGCAAAGTTGCCCCTAAATTTGCTAACATTCTTGCCATTATAGAATTATCCAGTTCCTCGTGAAAGTTAAATCTCTTCAACTTTCCTAGGCATGATAGGATTTTACTGAAGATTCTGTAAAAATTCAGATATTGTAGCCTCTTGCCTCTCTTACAGTCACAAAGTTCCCTTTAATTAGACACCCAGAATGTCAAAATGCTTTTACGAATGTAGAAAGACTACAGTGTACTGCACCCGTTTCTTTTGTCTCCAGATTTCTCAAACCTTTCTCATTACGCGTGATGCTTGTGAACTAGGTTGGGGTAGTACTGGGTTTTGCAAACAGGGGATGAGGGTGTGCCAGCCTGTGGCCTTCTACTCACCAAGTTTCAGCCATACCAGCGGGCGGGCTTTACTCTTACCATTGAACAAACAAACCCTCACACTAGAATTGGCCTTGGAGGCACTTCGATCTTATGGTGGTCACCATTTGTATAGTGACCACAACCCTCTGTGTATCTCCAAGCCATGAAGAAACCACAATAAGAGGCTCATGAGGTGGATTCTATAACGGCTGCAGCCCTAATCTCTCAGATAATACACATATCCTGCAAAGAAAATAAGCTTGCTGACTCATTGTCACGAGTCTAGATTGCTGTGTATAGGTTAGGATGTGTTAGGGCCTGTGTAAACCAGTTTCAAGCTCTTTTTTTTTCTTTATATTAGTATTTATTGTTGATGGGTTTTTTTTTTTTTTTTTTTTGGCGAGGGGATGTCCTGCTCCATCCACAGGTATCTTGGACCTGACATTAAGCCCTACGTCTGCCTGTCTCACTCTGAGGTTTAGAGTTTGGCTTTATTCATGAGTAAAGTTGACTCTACCTAAAAGTTGGATGGTGAGAGGAAAGGCAATCCCATGATATTGTGGCCATGGTGGCATGGTTACCATGGGAGGTGGGAGCACAATAGTCCTGACCCTCTCGGGTGGGGTGTGGCATGCAACGAAGGTACGTAACCTTGATTCGGCACATGTACACACCTCATTGAAAGGCTAATCTCCCCAACCAGGAACCAGTACTAAGAGTCAAAATGATGGGGCCCCATAATTCGATCAGTACCAAGGTTCAGCCAACGAAAAGGTGGGTCGGGCGAACAATGGAGGTGTTTGTGGACACCACCCACTTGATCCACGAGCCTTGTCATTTCCTTCTAGAGCTGGTTGAGCATGGTTACTCCATTCTGTCTCCTGCTGTGTCCTTGGCCTTTAACTAGCCCGTGTTGTACACATACATTTCCAACTTTATAATGTACATAAGTGTAAATACTTTGCTATCACACTTGTTGAAGAAAAATATATTTCAAAAAAGTCATTCAGCTGTGTTTGTTCTGCTCCTTGCTTCCCTTACCCCAGTATACAGGCATTATTGTGCCTGGGAGTAATAATGAAGATCACATATACTGCTTTAAGTGTTTACATTTCCATATATGAAACAATTAAAGCAAGGTATAAGACTGAATGTCACGAAATTGCTGACAGTGCAGAAGTGGTTTTGAACACTTGATGATCAGGCCACTGCCTGCAGGAAACCACTGGCTTTGTTTGTTTTCACTGTTAACCACATATACATGTCTGTCTTTCCTGTTTAGCTCTCTGTCTGCTTATCCTGTCTTTCTGTCGCGCCGTGTGTGTCTGTTTTCTGTTGCCTGTGTGTCTGTCTTCTGTCTGCTTGTCTCTTTCTTAGAGAGTGCTCATAACCAATGGTTATTACCACAACGCAGCCACGTCTGATTCGTAATCAAGTGAACATGCATACTTGCCAGTCATGCTTATTATGCCTTATATTACAAACACAGTGTAAGAAGCCTGATTTTTTGGTTATCCAGGTAATTTACACATGATAACTGTACTTATGTGTACCTGTAAGCAGAGAATACAAGAGACAGAGATGACAGAGACAGAGATTATAGAAGACTGAGATAGAACAGATATAGACAGTCAGAGATAGACATATACAGATTAAGTAGATGGCCAAAGTCAGTCAGAGCCAGCCAGCCACCCCACGTCAGCCAGTCAGCCAGCCCGACGAAAACGAATTACACATGTTCCAGAATCGTTTCTTTCTCTGTACTTAGGGCATAAGTTTATAGGACATTCTGGCAGGATGACATTACCATTAGTATCAAAAATTAAAGGATGTTCCACAGATGTTTTCCTGCATGTAGTTTATTTATTGAAGGTTTTTGATAGTTCCCCCATCACTTTGTGGCCACATTCCATCTCAAAGCAGAAAACTCTGGGTCCAACATCACTTTCTCCCTCTTAAAAGGGAGTGTTAATATGACAATACATCAGTGATCCCTGGTGGTTTGTCACTCCCTATTTCCTCAGCTGGTGCTAATTGAACTGGATCCCCACAAGGTACTAAGTGGTCCCAGATTTTTTAATTACTGCACACACAACCTAGTGTTAAGACCCATTCTACACAGACCATGCATTCAGGCCAATCATGCCAAATTTGGAAAGCAGGAAAAATAAAAATGTAGATCAATGTTTCGGAGCCACACAAGTGAATGAAGATCTATGTTTGGAACGTTTAACCCTTTGAATGTTTCCGACGTATAAATACGTCTTATATACTAGCCAATGTTTCTGAATATTTATACGCACAAATTCTAGTGGCCTTCAAATCGGAGCGCCAAAGGCCTAGTAGGCCTACACGGGAGAGATGGGTCTCAGTGGTCGGTGTGCATCCTGTGAAAAAAATCAGGGACCCAGCGGTTCATTGTTTGAAACGCCATGTTGTCATCCTTTTTCCACACATGCCTCCCGGTAAGAAGTTCCTCACATCCTCTCGATTGGAGGTCTTTTGTCCCAAATGATAGCTCTAACAGCGATGAAAATGTCAGTGACAGTGAATTCAAGGGTTTTCAAGTGAGTGTTATACCGAAAAAAGTGCCCAGATAACAAAATAGTGACGAAAACCCCAGATGACCCACAACCTTCGACCTCTGGTGCTGTGCCGGCTTGTTCACGTTCACGTTCGCCTGTATCAGGACGAAAGAGGAAACAATTTGGTCCGTGTACAACACCCTGAGATAGCAGTGATAGTGATAGTTGATTTCAAGGTCATTGAAAGCAGTTTCTAGTGACAGTGGAGGTGAACATTCCCCAGTGAAGCGCCAGTATGTACGACGTAGTATGCCGTCTGGTAGTGTTTTTCATATGTTGTTCCAAGGGGAAGAGAAACTCTGGGAGCACACCCCGTGGCCACAATCACCACGACCTGATAGTGAAGAGGACGATATTGTAACGATGGGTATGAATGGTGACATGAGGTAGGAAGGCAGTGGTGGTGATAAGTGAGGGTGGCAACGCCCCATGTGGCACCATCACCCCGGCCACGCTCTAGTCCTCAGGCGGCTGACTCAGCAGAACAACCAGCCTCACACCTACCCCACACGGCCACAACCTGCACCACCAACAACATGCACAGACCACAACCACGGTAACAATATCCAGACCCCACCAGCAAACTGCATCTGGGACTGGCAGGACGGTGACGGTTTGTTCCCAGTCCCCATGACTTTGATGAAACAAAAGTGGAATAAAGCCATCTTGTCCACTTGGGAACAATGCCATTGAACTGGACTGCTTTGATTATTTTTTCGAATGAAACCCTGAGGACATCATTGTCAGGGAAACAAATACATACCTGATTACACCATTGGCAAATACAATTTCTCTCACCAAAATCACGGCTACAAAGTTGGAAGGAGACAACTGTGGATGAGATTACCTGTTTTTTGCCACAATAATGCCTTATGCCACATGTGTATAAGCACACTGTCACCTCATACTGGACAACAGATCGCCTGATTCAACTCCAGGTTTAGCAGACATTATAGGTGTCAATCGTTTTCCTGATACTGTTACGTATGTTACACTTTTCAACAAAACAAGGCCTGACAGAAGCCGAGCAGTGTTATATAAGATAAGAATGGTGTTTATGTACCTGAAACAAAGTGGCTGCAATGTATTTTTATCCCTACAGAAGCTTTGTTTATTGATGAGTCCTCTGATTTTATTCAAAGGAAGACTCTCATTCAAGCCCAAAAAATACCAAGGCAAGAGGAAAACGCTTTGTGTATAAGCTATTTGTACTGTGTGATTTCAAAGTGGTCTTTTTTAGATAATTATTGTGTACATGGCTTAATACTTTGGAGAGATAGCCATATGTTATTGGGTATCTCTGGTGATGTGGTTCGAACAATGAATGGAACCATGATCTTGGTAAGGGGCCATATGTTTATTTACTGATTAACTGGACACAAGCCCCTTACTCAGTGATTCTTTGCGAGTGAACTTGAAGACGTGTGTGGCACAGTGCGTGTAATCGCAAACAATATGCCAAGGTTCGAGGCTGGCACTCGCAGAGGTGAGTGCAAAGCCTTTTCTGCCTATGACATCATGGCATTTCGGTGGCATGAACAAACGTGATGTCACATTGTTGACATCAGTTTCACACAAACGAAATGGTTACCCAGTGCAGGACAACAGAGAGACCAATGAACCCATTCTAAAGCTTGCAGCTGTCAAGGACTACAACAACCTTAATATGCCGCTTAGTGGACAAATGTGACATGCAGATTGGGTTTGGCAGACCTGTGTACGCAAGAGTTATAATGGTATATCAACTTTTTTTCCATCTAGTTGATATCCTTAATTGGGGCTAAAGCTTATAACATATACAGTTGAAACCAACAAAACACCCAAATATGGTGAATCTTTTGCCTGTCCATAATCAGACAAATATCTGCAAAGTACCAAGGAGCAACTCCTGCAATAGACCAGCGCCCACAGACGTCATCGTCTTATGAGGCCTGGGATCACTACCCCATACAACTGCCCTCCTACTACTGCCAAGAAAAATGCTCAGAAAGAGGTGTTATTTATGTATGTCATACCACAAAACTCCCACAAACACACAGAGACACGCGTTTTAATGTGTGAGGAGTTGTGAAGTGCCGTGCCCCTCTGCATATACCCATGTTTTTTTTGTTTTCAAAAGTTCCACAAGCTGCCTGCAGCAGTTCTAGAACGTGGTTAGTGACTGTACAATAGTATAATATTATGAACATAGAATAAACATTGTTTTGTATTGTTGTTTGTGTAAACAAAGATGTATACACAAATAATAGTGATAAAGTTTGTTCTGTTATTGGAGTGTAAATAATGAGTTGTATATTTGAACAATGCACCTTACATTGGTCCTCTCAGGCCACATAAGTTTACCCTGGAAAAGAAAAATATTGAAAAATGCAAGAAACCTTTGAATTAGAGTAAATAAAAGAATACCACCGGGTGGGCGGCAGTCGCCGCTGTTTGCCGTACGCCACGTCAATTCTGCAAACTTGGCGGCTCTATAACTCGGTAGTACTGATGGCAAAAATTTATTTTTTAGGCTAAAACACTAGTAAAAATATTCCTAACATTTTCATAAGAAAAAATAATTTGTTTTTTTTTTCGAATATTTGGTGACATAGAATGAACAGTTTCAGAGAGGGGCCTGAAACAGTCAAAGGGTTAAGGGTAAAATGTGAACAACATAATTATTAGAGGTGGGTGGTAAGCCTCTTTCCTGCAGTGCTTGCTACTGTAACTGTGTATAAATGTAATAGCTGTATTACGTTGGGTAAGCATTTGTTCTGCTACGTAACTGGGTATTTATCTAATAGCTGTATAACTGTTGGGTAGCATTCATTTGACTTCTTCTATACATTAGCTGCCTGACGTCTGTGGTATGGTGTTGGTGATTATATAACTGCTGATTCCAAAATCATTATCCCGAATTATTAGTTTGACTTCGTTATACTTTCTGATTTGTCCTGAGCTTCTGTTCTATTCTGAGGACAGGCTTTTTTTGGGATGTGCCAACGCGGGTGTATACTGGTGTTCTCAAAGTCTGAGCTTCAGTATTCTTCATGTTTGGCCTGCATACTTTACTTGTCTTATTCATCAACATGTCTGTAATGTATACCATCAACAATATGACACTTGAGTGACACTTGCTATAAAAATAATAATATTATCATAATGTATTTCATTTTGACATGATACAAGTATGTATGTACAAAGTCATAAAACAGTTGGAGGTACATGCCAAAAGCCCCTTTAACCCTTAAACTGTCCAAACGTAGATCCACGTTTGCACATGTAGCTCTCCGAACATAGATCTATGTTCTATTTTTCATTCCTTCAAATTTGGCGCAATAGGCTTGAGTCCCCTAGACATGAAAGAATGGGTCTGCCACTCAGTGTGCACAGTATTAAAAAAATCTGGGACCACTTAGTACCTTGTGGGAGCACCAGTTCAACTGAGTGCCAGCTAGAGTAAATAGCATGGCAAACACCAGGGATTTACTGATGCCATGTCATATTAACACTCCCATTTTAAGAGGAAAGTAAAAATAGGTTAGATAAATACATGAGTGTGGGTGGGTGTGAGTTGGACCTGACTAGCTTGTGCTGCTAGGTCTGATGTCATGCCCTTCCTTCAGTGGATGTGACCTTACTAGGTGAGCCATTGGTCTAAGCCACGGGGTGGGGGATGACATGGACCTGCCTTGCATGGGCCAGTAGGTCTGCTGCAGTGTTCCTTCTTTCTTATGTTCTTATGTATTCGTCAGGCTGGCCAACTGGCTGACTTTGGATGTCTCTGGCTGTCTCTCTGTCTATATCTCTATCTGTCTATATCTCTGTCCATCTCTGTCTCTCTCTCATATGTACACATAAGTACACGTAAGTGTAAATTACCTAGGATAACCCAAAAAATTCCAGGCAAAGATAGTCAGACAGATAGACAGATAGAGAGACAAATATATTTGTGTGTATCAATGAAAACAAATAAAGCCAGGGTTCCCCGAGTGCCCATTTCTCAAATGTCACTGGGCTGTCAACAGTTGTCATAACACCATTCTTCAAGGAGTTTGATATATACCCCAGGCACACACAAGTAGACAGAAAGACAGATAAGCAGAGCTAGATAGATAAGCAGAGAAGAGAGACTGGCTGACAGACAGACAGGACATATAGACAGACATGTTTGTGTGTACAGTGATAACAAATACTGCATGGGTTAGCTAAATACAGAGTGAGTGTGGGTGGGTGTGAGTTGGACCTGACTAGCTTGTGCTACTAGGTTTGATGTCGTGCTCCTTACTTCAGTGGATGTGACCTGACTAGGTGGGTCATTGGTCTAACCTGGCGGGGGGACATGGACCTGCCTTGCATGGGCCATTAGGCCTGCTGCAGTGTTCCTTCTTTATTTTCTTATATATCAGGCAGGCTGGCAGGCTGGTTGGCTGGCTTTGGCTGGCTGGCTGGCTGGCTGGCTTTGACTGGCTGGATGGCTTTGGCTGGATGGCTAGCTTTGACTGGCTGGCTGGCTGGCTTTGGCTGGCTGGCTGGCTGGCTGGCTGGCCAGCTGGTTGAATGGCTAGCTGGCTGGCTTTGGCTGGCTAGCTGGCTTTGGCTGGCTAGCTGGCTTTGGCTGGCTGGCTTTGGCTGGCTGGCTTTGGCTGGCTGGCTGGCTGGCTGGCTTTAGCTGGCTGGCTGGCTGGCTGCTTTGGCTGGCTGGCTTTGGCTGGCTGGCTGGCTGGCTGGCTGGCTTTGGCTGTCTGGCTGGCTTTGGCTGTCTGGCTGGCTTTGGCTGGCTGGCTGGCTTTGGCTGGCTGGCTTTGGCTGTCTGGGTGGCTGGCTTTGGCTGGCTAGCTGGCTTTGACTGGTTGGCTGGCTTTGGCTGGCTGGCTGGCTGGCTTTGGCTGGCTGGCTGGCTGGCTGGTGCTCTGGCTGGCTTGGCTGGCTGGCTTTGGCTGGCTGCTGGCTGGCTGGCTGGCTGGCTGGCTGGCTTTGGCTGTCTGGCTGGCTTTGACTGGTTGGCTGGCTTTGGCTGGCTGGCTGGCTGGCTGGCTTTGGCTGGCTGGCTTTGGCTGGCTTTGGCTGGCTTTGGCTGGCTAGCTGGCTTTGACTGGTTGGCTGGCTTTGGCTGGCTGGCTGGCTGGCTTTGGCTGGCTGGCTGGCTGGCTGGCTGGCTCTGGCTGGCTTTGGCTGGCTGGCTGGCTTTGGCTGGCTGGCTTTGGCTGGCTGGCTGGTTTTGGCTGGCTTTGGCTGGCTGGCTGGCTGGTTGGCTGACTGGCTGGCTGGCTGGCTGGCTGGCTGGCTGGCTGGCTGGCTGGCTGACTTTGGCTGGCTAGCTGGCTGGCTTTGGCTGGCTAGCTGGCTGGCTTTGGCTGGCTGGCTGGCTTTGGCTGGCTGGCTGGCTTTGGCCAGCTGGCTGGCTTTGGCCGGCAGGCTGGCTGGCTTTGGCTGGCTGGCTGGCTTTGGCTGGCTTTGGCTGGCTTTGGCTGGCTTTGGCTGGCTGTGGCTGGCTGGCTGGCTTTGGCTGGCTGGCTGGCTGGCTGGCTGGCTTTGGCTGGCTGGCTTTGGCTGGCTGGCTGGCTTTGGCTGTCTGTCTGTCTATATGTCTGTATCAGTCTATATCTCTGTCTGTCTATATCTCTGTCTATATCTGTATGTCTATATCTCTGTCTATATGTGTATGTCTATATCTCTGTCTCTCTCTCACATGTACACATAAGTACAGTTATTATACATAGTGTAAATTACCTAGGATAACCCAAAAATTTCCAGGCAAGATAGACAGACAGACAGATAGATAGACAGATAGACAGACAGATAGATAGACAGACAAACATCTTTGTGTGTATCAGTGAAAACTAATAAAGCCAGGGTTCCCCAAGTGCCCATTTATCAAATGTCACTGAGCTGTCAACAGTCATAACACCATTCTTCAAGGAGTTTGATATATACTCCAGGAACACACAAGCAGACAGAAAGACAGATAAGCAGAGACACAGATGGACAGGCAGACAGATCGATAGACACAGACAAACATGTTTGTCTGAAACAGTGAAAACAAATAAAGCAGGGTTCCCTGAGTGCCCACTTATGAAGTGTCACTGGGCTGTCAACAGTGTAGCAATTCTTTTCATAACACAATGATTCAAGGTATACTCCAGCATGTCTATAACACTGCTGGGACCTATAAATACTTTGTAATATTTCTAGACAATAGTAAATGGCCCAGGCAGGTGAAAATGTTCACCTGTCAATGTGGTTGTGACTATTTGAGTACTATTTCAGTACCTAATATTTGTGTCAGAACAAACATTGGCAATGAAATCACAAGAACTATTATAAATTGCATTTTTTTTTTCAACAAGTCGGCCATCTCCCACCTAGGCAGGGTGACCCAAAAAGAAAGAAAATCCCCAAAATGAAAATACTTTCATCATTCAACACTTTCACCTAACTCATACATAATCACTGTTTTTGCAGAGGCACCCAGATACAACAATTTAGAAGCATATATACAGATACAATATAAAAAGTGACCTGAAATAATATAATTAACTCCATATAGAATGTATCAGGGCCCCAATAATATATATACACTTGCGACCAGGCTTGGTTCCGAACAACCGGTCGTAAGTCAAAATGGACGTAAGTCAAACCTTTGAAAATTGCCGACATACTGGGTAGGGCATAATGTCAAACTTTTCCTATATAAACTACCTACATAGTACTGTAATGTAATGTACAATCATTATTTCATTTTTTTACCATAATTTACTTCTGTTGTTATATTTTAATTATTTATTTGCTGTATATAATGTATACATGGTAGTGAACTGTATTGTAAATTTTACATCGCATACAGTATCATATGTTACTGTTATCTTTATGTATTGTCGACACAGTGGAATGGGAGAATACCACTGGTAGTGTCATCCTGCCAGAATGTAGTATAACCTATACCCTAAGTAAAGAGAAGCAACTCTGGAACATGTGTAATACATAGCTGGCTGGCTGGCCGGGTGGGTGGGAGGCCGGGTGGGTGATTGGCTGACTGAATGTGTGTGTGTATCTCTGTGTCTCTGTGTCTCTCTATCTCTGTCTCTGTGTCTCTCTGTCTCTCTGTCTCTGTGTCTCTGTGTCTCTCTGTCTCTGTGTCTCTCTGTCTCTGTGTCTCTGTCTCTGTGTCTCTCTGTCTCTCTCTCTCTCTCTCTCTCTCTCTCCCCTCTGTCTGTCTCTGTGTCTCTGTCTCTCTGTCTCTGTGTGTCTGTGTCTCTCTGTCTCTGTGTCTGTCTGTCTCTGTGTCTCTGTGTGTGTGTCTCTCTCTCTCTCTGTACACGTAAGTAAAGTTATTATACATAGTATAAATTACCTAGGATAACCCAAATACAGTGGACCCCCGGTTTACGATATTATTTCATTCCAGAAGTATTTTCAGATGCCCGTACTGAACGAATTTGGTCCCATAAGGAATACTGTGAACTAGATTAGTCAATTTCAGACCCCCAAACATACACGTACAAACGCACTTACATAAATACACTTACATAATTGGTCGCATTGGGAGCTGATCGTAAGCGGGGGTCCACTGTAATCCAGACAAAGTGCTATACAGTGGATCTGTGCTCCAGTGCCCTAAATTAATAATATTAATAATAATAATTATTATTATTACAATAATACATATGTACTAATATTAATAATATTATTATTATTAAACTATAATATAATAATCGTGTCCACTCATTACTTACCTTAAAATATCTGTAGTCTTAATGTAGAGTGAGAGGTGAGTAAACAAGATTAAATGAATAAACGAATGAGTGTGTAGAAGGTTGGCGAGTTATGTAAACAAACGTTGTTGTTGTTATTAGCCCGGACACAATGACCCTTTTCCTCTTCAACAACCCAGAAAAACATCTCATATTTTTTAAATTTTATATGTTTATATGTTATGTGCATTTTATTTTTATAATTTTAAAAAAGAAATATAATGGATTAAGAAAATGTCTATATCAACTTTAAATACCATTTAATTGCCCCTCAGTGATTTTTATTTGTTATTACATTATTCCCCTTTCAGGGTCCGCCCTAGATCTAGGGTTTAAATTTGAGCGTCCAAACCGTAGATCTCCCCAAAAATTCACCCGTAAAATTAAGCGTGAAAGGGCTCTTTGACCTACAGTAGAGAAGGGTCGCGGGGTGGGTGTGCCCCATAAACAAAAATCTAGGCGCCCGCATAGCATTGGGGGAACCCCGGCTCAGTTCCCCTTGTTCACCATGCCTCGCGCAAGTCAGCTTCACCCCCCGGAAAATTTTGGGACTCTCCTTTCCCTTCTGATAGTTTGACACTGATGGAAGTGGAATTGAAGCAAATTTTCTATGGCTTTGATCAGTTAGTGCCCAAAGGGAAAAGCCCAGGATATCGTAATAGTGCAGAAAACCCTGAGATCCCAACTTCTACCCTGGTGGGGGCACCGTGACTCAGGGTCGGTTTTTCCTAAATGCAAGAGAAAGCAAATTTTTTTCACGGGCCAGGCCTCTACTTCGAAATGATGATATAGTGCTGGGATTGTGATTTTATGCGCTCGACGATCATTTGATAGTGATATGAGGAATCATATTCACCATGAAGCGTCGGTATGTTCGCCGCCGCATGCGTTTGGGGTAGTGTACCCTATGCTGTGCCCGGGGGACAGAGTGCTCCCGGGAGTACACCCCGGAGTACACCTGGCCCTACACCAGTTTTGGGTAGTGAAGTGGGGGATGATGGGGCTACACTTGATGGATAGCCACAGCATCAGTGGATGGGGGTGTGTGATAGTAGGGGACCCCCATGCTGATCACCAGCCCACGCTGGGACCCACACTGCTACTCGTCAGTTCAAGGACAAAGGGGAGCGCAGCCACCACCAACCCAACCACCCGGACAACCGCCATGATGTCCATACCCACCACAAACCGTATTGGGTTGGCAGCAAAATCCAATTTTTTGCCCCAACCCCCCATTTTGATGACCTCAAAGTGGAATTTACCTACTTGCCCCCTTGGAAAACCAGGCCAATGAACGGGAATTTCTTTGAATTATTCTTTGCCCACCCATTGAGGGAAAAACTATTTCAGGAAAGTAATAAGTATTTTTGAGTACACCAGGGAAAATATGATCATATCACCCAGTCAAGACCCAGGTGGAAAGAATGACTGTTGCAAAAAGATTTGTTTTTTTGAACAATAATGCTTATGCCTCATGTCATAAGCTAATTAAAAGCATACTAGTCCAAGAGGGCTAATTTTCCCCAAGTCTTCATGAAACACCCCAGTGAACGGGTTTTATCTTACTTTTACTTATTTGCACTTCTCTGAAAAAAACCAGCCTGACAGAAGGAACAGGTTTAAAAATTAAAAAATTTTTCAGTATTCAAACAAAAGTTCAGCATACACTTTTATCCTTTTCAATAATCTGTAATTGAAGGTCTTTTTTTTTCAAAGGTTTTAAATGTCATTTAAAGCAGTACATACCCAGCAAGAGGAAACGCTTTGGGATAAACTGTTTGTCTCTGTGACTGTGACAGGGCGGTGTTGGATATTGTTTTTATACACGGGGAAATAAAAAATTGAAAGATACCCAAGTGTTATTGGGTATCTCAGGGGACGAGTGAGAAAAATGATGGACCTTTTCTGGTAAGGGGCTACATTAACCCATAAAGGGACACAAGCCCTTACTTGATTTTTGCGGTGAACGCAGATGGTGGGCACAGTGCGTTCTAATCGTAAACAATTTCCCGGCTCAAACCCGGGGCTCTGGGGATGCGTGGGTGTTTACTGCCAATGACATCATGGCATTACGGTGGTATGACAAAAAGAGAGTCCATTGTTGACAACCATTCACCGTAATGAAATGAAAAACGTGGCAAAGTTGATCGAGTGGGTAATGAACTATTCAAAAAACCCCTGACAGTGATTGATTTTCACAAAACATGACTTGGTTGACAAATGTGACAGCGATTGGTTTTTTTTGACTGTGTCCGTAAGAGTTACAAGTGGTACAGAAAATTTTTCCCTCTCATGGGCATTTCTATGTCAATGCAAAAATATGTACCAATAAGTGGCAACAGACCACCGTATGGTGAATTTTGTTTGTTTTTGTCAGAAATATAATGAATACCAGGTAAGAACACCCGCTTACAAAAGGTCCCCGAATTATCAGGATATACCCCGGTTTTAGGAGGGAAGGTGTCATTTTATAATACGTTCCTTCAACTCAGAAGAAATTTGCTAGAAAAGGGTGCACTCTGTGCACAAAAAAATGACGGGACAAAAAAGCAAAACACCGGGTTTTTTGTTTGGGGGAAAGTAAGGTGCCTCTGTGCATGGTGCCTTTTTTCAGGAGTTTCCCCAAGCTCCGCAGTTCTAAAACCATGTCCCGTGATTGTAATAGTAAAAATTGAAAAGAACTTAGTATTATACAAGATTTTTGCATGTTTTTGAATAAAAAAAGTGGTAAAAAAATTATAATAAATTTAGTGCGGTTTTTGTTTTCCAAAAAAATTTTTTAACAACCCCCCCCCCCCCCCCCCCCCCCCCCCCCCCCCCCCCAAAAAGTTCCATTAAGTAAGTTCCCCCCCAAATATTTTTAAAACTTTGGAGTTCTCGGAAGTATATAGAATTTTTTTTTTTAAAAAAAAAAACCTTTTTAAAAAAAAAATAAATTTTTTTTTTTTTTTAAAATTTTTTTGGCATGGGCACCACTTCAATTTTGGGCCTTTACCTGAAGGGGAATATGGCAACTTCAAAAAATTTCCCCTTTAAAGGGGCTCTAGACAGACAAAGCGACAGAAAGACAGACCATAACAGACCTCAGGAGAAAAGGAAAAAGGGAGACGACACACAGAAGACAGGGCACACACAGGGAGACAGAAGACACACAAGTAGCAGACACACAGGTAGACATAAGCCCGACCACAGGTAGACAAAAAAAAAGACACCAGGGGAGACAGAAAAAACACACCAAAGGTAAAGGCGATAAAAAACACACGAACACAGAATTTTTGGCAACAGTGAAAAAAAAATAGAGGTTGAGAGAAAAGCCTTTCTTGCCCCGACTTATCTTAGGGGCCTGGTAAATTTACTGTCCCGTTATTTTTTCGTTAAACAGTATGATGCTGGGTGTAGGACAGGGGGTTACTCAAAAATGGCTGGTGCAGAGCATTGCCGCCGCGGTATTGTCAAATATTGGGACGTGGTGGCATCAGCTGGCGCAGCCCAGCTGCAGATGCACGGTCATAAGTCGAGTGGACGTATGTCGAGCAGGTCGTAAGTTGGATGGTAGGTGTACCGTCCTATTACACAACCCTCCAAACAGTCAATATCCCAAACCCCTCCTTTAAAGTGCAGGCTTGTGCTTCCCATTTCCAGAACTCAAGTCTGGCTATATAAAAATAACCGGTTTCCCTAAATCCCCTCGCTAAATATTACCCTACTCACACTCCAACAGTTCATCAGGTCCCAAAAACCATTTGTCTCCATCTCCGTATCTAACACGCTCATGCATGCTTGCTGGAAGTCCAAGCCCCTCGCCCACAAAGCCTCCTTTACCCCTTCCCTTCGACCTTTTCGAGGACGACCCCTACCCCGCTTTCCTTCCCCTACAGATTTATACACTTTCCATGTCATTCTACTTTGATCCATTCTCTCTAAATGACCAAACCACCTCAACAACCCCTCTTCAGCCCTCTGACTAATACTTTTATTACCTCCACACCTTCTCCTAATTTCCACACTTTGAATTCTCTGCATAATATTTACACCACACATTGCCCTTAGACAGGACACCTCCACTGCCTCCAACTGCCTCCTCACTGCAGCATTTACAACCCAAGCTTCACATCCATATAAGTGTGTTGGTACCACTCTACTTTCATACATTCCCTTCTTTGCCTCCATTGATAATGTTTTTTGTCTCCACATATACCTCAATGCACCACTCACCTTTTTTACCTCATCAATTCTATGGTTAACCTCATCCTTCATAAACCCATCCGCTGACACATCAACTCCCAAGTATCTGCAAACATTCACTTCTTTCATACTCCTTCTCTCCAATGTGATATCCAATTTTTCTTTATCTAAATCATTTGATACCCTCATCACCTTACTCTTATCTAAGTTCACTTTCAATGTTCCACCTTTATACACCCTCCCAAACTCGTCCACTAACCTTTGTAACTTTTCTTGAGAATGACCCATAAGCACAGTATTATCAACAAAAAGTAACTGTCAACTCACATTTTGTATTTGATTCCCCAAAATTTAATCCCACCCCTCTCCCAACACCCTAGCACTTACTTCTTTCACAACCCCATCTACAAATATATTAAACAACCATGGTGACATTAATAATGGAAATCCAATTAATCTATTCCAGACACCCAAAAGTATTAAACAAAATATTTTGTTTTACATGAAATATACATTTCCCTAAACAGAAAACAATGATACATGCACAATAAACAATACTGAAATGACACTTACCTTTATTGTGGACTTGTTGATGTGTGACGAGACTGGACATTGTTTTTCTTGAACACTCTGGGACATGCAGGGAGTGTAGCAGGCATACAGGGAGTATAGCAGGCATGCAGGGAGTGTAGCAGGCATACAGGGAGTATAGCAGGCATGCAGGGAGTGTAGCAGGCATGCAGGGAGTGTGGCAGGCATGCAGGGAGTGTGGCAGGCATGCAGGGAGTGTAGCAGGCATGCAGGGAGTGTAGCATGCATGCAGCGAGTGTAGCAGGCATACAGGGAGTATAGCAGGCATGCAGGGAGTGTGGCAGGCATGCAGGGAGTGTGGCAGGCATGCAGGGAGTGTGGCAGGCATGCAGGGAGTGTGGCAGGCATGCAGGGAGTGTAGCATGCATGCAGCGAGTGTAGCAGGCATACAGGGAGTATAGCAGGCATGCAGGGAGTGTAGCAGGCATGCAGGGAGTGTGGCAGGCATGCAGGGAATGTAGCATGCATGCAGCGAGTGTAGCAGGCATACAGGGAGTATAGCAGGCATGCAGGGAGTGTAGCAGGCATGCAGGGAGTGTGGCAGGCATGCAGGGAATGTAGCATGCATGCAGCGAGTGTAGCAGACATGCAGCGAGTGTAGCAGACATGCAGCGAGTGTAGCAGGCATGCAGGGAGTGTAGCAGGCATGCAGGGAGTGTGGCAAGCATGCAGGGAATGTAGCATGCATGCAGCGAGTGTAGCAGACATGCAGCGAGTGTAGCAGGCATGCAGGGAGTGTAGTTGGCATGCAGGGAGTGTAGCAGGCATGCAGGGAGTGTAGCTGGCATGCAGGGAGTGTAGCTGACATGCAGGGAGTGTAGCAGGAATGCAAGGAGTGTAGCAGGCATGCATTGAGTGTAGCAGGCATGCAGGGAGTGTAGCAGGCATGCAGGGAGTGTAGCAGGCATGCAGGGAGTGTAGCAGGCATGCAGGGAGTGTAGCAGGCATGCAGGAAGCAACAACAGCTTTCTTGATTGCCCTTCTGTTGGCCAAGATAGTAGCAATGGTTGATTGGGGTTTGTTATACAACCTGGCCAGCTTGGAGGCATGCACTCCACTTTCATACTTTGTGATTATCTCTTTCTTCAATTCGATAGTATTTCTCATACTTTTTACTACAGGGTTGACACTAGAAGCTTTCTTTGGGCCCATGGTGGCTGTACATAGTGGCTGTAATAGTGGTTGGCTGTACATAGTGGCCGGGCAGCCGCGGGCGGCCCAGGCTGTGCGGACGCGTTCGGGACGAATGTCCTTGAGTTTTTCATCGTTGGCCGAGCCAATATTTTTACGCAAAAACGCACTGGTATCTGATTTTATTACTATCCGATGACATCATTACCCAAGGGTCCACTGTACTTGCAACATCTGCCACATTGCTCCCCTATCCACTCTATCATATGCCTTTCTAAATCCATAAATGCAATGAAAACTTCCCAACCTTTATCTAAATACTGTTCACATATATGCTTCAATGTGAACACTTGATCTACACATCCCCTACCCACTCTAAAGCCTACTTCCTCATCCACAATCGTACTCTCTGTCTTACCTCTAATTCTTTCAATAATAACCCTGGTATACTCAGTAATGTTTATGAGACAGAAAAGAGACACCAGCAATCCTACCATCATGTAAAACAATTTCAGGCTTTCGTTTTACACTCACTTGGCAGGACGGCAGTATCTCCCTGGGTGGTTGCTGTCTACCAACCTACTACCCCCATATGCACTGTAATTCATGCAAGCCCATTTTCTTTGGTATACTATAATGGAAATTTTGCTGAATATGCATTAATATTTATGTTACAAAATTATTAGATTATATTTTTCTTAATATTTAGTGCTGAAATACAAAAAACTTGTATGTTGCCATGAAAAAAGTCAAAACAAATCCATGAATTTGCATGGATTTCTGCAAACAATTATTAGTTAGGTTCCAAGGAAAAATCCGTGAATTACTGAAGCCATGAGTTCAGAACCGCGAATTTGTCCATTGTATATGTGAATGACAGGACAGAAGGGATAGATTCAGAGGTGTCCCTGTTTGCAGATGATGTGAAGCTAATGAGGAGAATACAAGTGGACGAGGATCAGTTCAGCCTACACACTCACACACGCACACATGTACACACACTCCATCTGAGTTTTCTTTTTTCTTAATACAGTGGAACCTCTACTTACGACTTTAATCCATTCCATGACCTTGCTCGCATCTGGATTTGTTCATTTGCAATGAAATGGAATTAATTTGTTCCAGTGGAATTCCAGGCATGAGAAAATACTTCAATAATTTCTCTTATATCATGTTGTCTGCCACTGCTGCTTCAGGTTGTCTGCCATTGCTACCTCATGATGTCTGCCACTGCTGCTTCATGTTGTCTGCCACTGCTACCTCATGATGTCTGCCACTGCTGCTTCATGTTGTCTGCCACTGCTGCTTTGTGTTGTCTGCCACTGCTGCTTCATGTTGTCTGTCACTGCTGGTTCATGTTGTCTGCCACTGCTGCTTTATGTTGTCTGTCGCTGCTGCTTCATGTTGTCTGCCACTGCTACCTCATGTTGTCTGCTCCCACTTTTGCTAACGTGTTGAAGAGGTTTCCAATATGTGAAGGTTGAGGGGCAGTGCCAATCGGACAGGTATTGGATGGTGACGTCATTTGTTTACTCTTGAACATCGCCAAAGAATCGAACATTTCTGCTACTTTGAGCTCAATTTCAAGGTACTTTTCGTCATGAACCAATCAAAATCCTATTTATTTCTGAAGTATATCTTCCATTCTATCGAATGAGACCAAAAAAACAAGAATACAACCATAAAAACCATACAAAAATATACTGCTAAGGGGAGGCTAATGGCTGAGAAGTGAACTCCATTATTTATGGTCCTATTTCTTTCATTTTTGGTGTACGCTAAGAAGCATCTTTCCGTCATACATTGCCCAAGTTTCAATAAGATAGCCCAACAAACAAGTGAGATCCAATTCCCTAGATCAAGAGCAAGAGCCCCTCACTATCTTGCATCAGGAAATTTCGCTCAAGTCTGGAAGCAAAAAATCAACTGAGTGACCTCATATCTGGAAAAACTCGCACGTTGGATGCACTCGTAAGTAGAGGTTCCACTGTACAGTGGTACCTCGGGATACAAACTTAATTCGTTCCAGAAGGCTGTTCGAGTGCTGATACCGAACGAATTTGTTCCCATAAGGAATAATGTAAATTAGATTAATCTGTTTCAGACCTCCAAAATACACTTACAAAAGCACTTACATAAATACACTTACATAACTGCTCGAGTTTTGAGTTGTTCGTATCCCGAGGTACCACTGTAGTTCCAATTCTTATTTATTTCCTCTCATCTTTACAGTAAGTGGATAAGAAACCTTCCTTTGTAAGCCATGCATGTCATTAGAGGCTACTAAAATACTGGGAACAAGGGGCCAATAATCCCTTCTGTATCAACGTAAAAAAACTTTTACAGGTTACCCTGCCTCGGTAAGAGATGAATGCTAGGGTGAGGTGGGATTAAAAGATAAAGAATCTAATACAAAGTGCAAGTTGCTACAGTTGCTTTTTGCCAATGACAAAGTGCATTTATGAGTTTGAAAAGAAGTTCCAAAGGTTGGTAGACAAATTTGGGGGGATATGTAAAAGAAGGAAACTAAAACTGAACATATGAAAGAGCAAGGTGATGAGATTAACAAAAAAATTTAGGTAATAAAAGAGTGTGTATCAAACTGAAAGGAGGGAGTTTAAAGGAAGTGAATGTGTTCAGACATTTGGGAGTGGACTTGTCGGTGGACGAGTCTATGAAAGATGAGGTGAACCACAGAAGTGACAAAGCAAAACAGGTAGTTGTTGAATTGAAACATCTATAGAAACAAAGAACATTCTCCATGGAGGCAAAAAAAGTAATGTATCAGAGTATCTTGGTATTAACACTCCCATATGGGTTTGAAACATGGGTTTTAACCTTTAAACGGTCCAAACATATTGACATTCAAATTCATAGTGCTACAAAAGTAGATCTACTTTTTTTTACATATTTTCAAATATAACAAAAAAAATGTAGATAAAAGTTTTTTTTACACTTTTAACATGTAAAACAACAAAAAAAAGATCTACATTTTTTTACATACTTTCAGATGTTGAAAAAACGTATATATACGTTTGGACCATTTAAGGGTTAAATACTGGTGCAGGGTTACTGAAAGTATTATCCAGAGGGCCGAGGAGAGGTTCTTCAGGCAGTTTAGTGATTCAGATAGGATGGAGCAAAACAGGATGACTTGGAGGGTGTATAAATCTGTAGTGGAGGGGAGGAGGGGTAGGGTATTCCTAGGAAAGGTTGGAGGAGGGGATAAAGGAGGCTCTGTATGCAAGGGGCTTCAACATCCAATAGGCGTATGTGTGCATGTTCGATAGGAGTGAGTAGAGGCAAGTGGTTTTTATGACATGACATGGTGTTGGAGTGTGAGTAAGGTACCCTTTACGAAGGGATTCAGGGAAACCGGCTAGTTGGACTTAAGTCCTGAAAGTTGGAAATACAGTGCCTGTATTCTGAAGGAGGGGCAGGGATACTGTAGCTTAGTGAAGCATCTGAGCTGTAATGTCAGCATGCCTCTAGCAAGATGGTGATGAAGTTTGTATCTTATATCTATTATTTACTTGAAAAAAAAAAAAAACTTGTGGGTGAAATGTTGTACCAATAAAAAACTCCACTGCATTTAGTGCGTTTATCACCACTCACTACATGAGCTAATTTCCTTCGCTCAAGCAACCATTCCTTTCCTAATAAATTCAATGGTATTTTTTTACAATTTCATTTATTCACTCAGAAAGTCTTTCTGCCCAGACTATACCTTAGTAACACATCTTAGTAACAGATACAGTCCTACATTTTTAGCTACAAATTTTAACCCAATCTAATTGTTTTCCATGCTAGGAACAAGAGATACAACCCATAGACAAAATGGACTTTTACCTGCCACAGTCGGACAGACAGTTATAATAATGGTAACCCTTATGAGATAATGAAAGACTGGACACAGTAAGCTAAATGTGGTATGAAGGTTCAATACTGGTGAAGGGAGGTTTGGCAAAAGGTTGTATTCATAAGTGGATCATTAAACCTCAACACAGAAGTATGATTTAAAAAATTTAAAATAATAGTTAAGATGTCAAAACACCATCAACCAAGAGAGCAGGAGGCCAATTATGAGCTCAAGTAGTAGTAGTAGTAGTAGTGAAAGAACAGTAAAGAGTTCATCTTGTTCACAGAGAGGCAGAACAATGAAATGAGTTACATGAGGCAGACGCAAGCACTAAAACCACTACAGATTAAAAAAATATGTATTTATAAAGTGAATACTGAAGGTGGATACTAAGAGCTTATCTCTGTTCTTGTAACCACAAGCAGTAAATACAAATAGAGACAAAGCAATAACGTACAAATTAAATTTTCAAAAGTAATTAACATGAACCTTACCCAGTGTGTAGATATTAGAGTTGAACAATGGTCCCTCAGTGTCTCAGCACCAATTTCATCTGCTGTGGTGTAGAGGCGCACACAATTGCGCACCGTCACCCAACCCATTAGTGCCTTCTCACATCTGAAGATACAGAAATTAACATTAAAGCAAAAATGAAATATATTATTAAAAATGTTGTAATTTCTAAAAATGTCAAGTGTATATTTTTCCTCTATTATTTATAAAAAATAAGACTTAGTAATATAAGAGTGTTAACAAGTTGAACACTCTTAAATATGACACTTATTATTCTTTCTCCTTTCAACGCACCAGCTGTATCCCACTGAGGTGGGGTGGCCAACAGGGTGGCCCACAGGGTGGCCCAAAAGGAAAAACAAAAGTTTCTCCTTTTAAATTTAGTAATGTATACAGGAGAAGGGGTTACTAGCCCCTTGCTCCCGGCATTTTAGTCGCCTCTTATGACACACATAGCTTACGGAGGAAGAATTCTGTTCCACTTCCCCATAGAGATAAGAGGAAATAAACAAGAACAAGAACTAGAAAAAACAGAAGAAAACCCAGAGGGGAATGTATATATATGCTTGCACATGTATGTGTAGTGTGACCCAAGTGTAATTAGAAGTAGCAAGATGTGCCTGAAACCTTGCATGTTTATGACACAGAAAAAAAGGACACCAGCAATCCTACCATCATGTAAAATAATTACAAGCTTTCGTTGTACACTCATTTGGCAGGACGGTAGTACCTCCCTGGGTGGTTGCTGTCTACCAACCTACTACTAGGGACAGTTATTATTATTACTCTATATTCACTTTCATGGTAATAATGACACAGTAGTATCTTCATGGTTTGGTGAGATACTCTTCTTCAAGTTCAAATATTTCTTTATGAAAACATTACTGATACATAAATATTATTACTATTAATTTCCATGAATATAAATTAGCTTTAAAAAGAGATGTAAAAAGAGTTCTTTTAAAACATGGAAAAGTGTACAGATATGAGAAACTTTTCAAAAGTATACTGCATGTATACTTATGTGCACATATTAATAAACACACAAGGTGCATTACTAAAATAAAACATTAGCTCAATGTAATCTTCTGGTAACAATCTTTTGTCAATGACTCCTGGGTCCCTCTCTCTGTCTGATGTCTCTATTGTTTTATAAAACAAACAACTTTATTTCTATAAAGTGGTGCACTGTACAGTAACATTTACGTTTCGAAGAGAGTAAATGCCAGCTGCTCTAAGCTACATCAACCACCAGCTAAGAGATATATTAGCCTGGGGGAAACAAATGGCATGTAACATTTGCTCCTGAGAAAACACAAATGATGACAGTCTCCAGGCACCATGATGGTAATGCCAGAACAGAAGTATGAACGGGAGTGTGTTGGTACCTGGGGACGAAGTTAACATCCTTGGGGTGAAATCTGACTCCAAACTGACCATGAAGAACAAAGTTGTTAATATTGCAAACAAAGCGACCAGGAAACTTACAGCACTTTGATGTATCTCACATCTGATCGACAGCAGAGGTTGCAAGATTCTGTACGAGGCACAAGTACGCTCACACCTTGAGTATGCTCTGCTTTGAGAGACAGACAGACAGACTGACCGAGACTGACTGAGACTGACTGACTGACTGAGACTGACTGACTGAGACTGACTGAGACTGACTGACTGACTGAGACTGACTGACAGACTGACTGACTGAGAGAGACAGAGACAAACAGACAGACAGACTGACTGCCTGGCTGCCTGGCTGTCTGTGTGTGGATGTGTGCATGCTATATCCCTTTTATTACATGGCATTTATCCATATTTAAATATACTATCTATCTTTGACTCTACTTACTTCATGAAGTTGTATTAACAAATACCAAGACATGTGGTGTTACTGGTAGTACACCAAGCCAGGTAGTTACTGGTAGTACACCAAGCCAGGTAGTTACTGGTAGTACACCAAGCCAGGTAGTTATAAAACAGCAGGAATCACTATTTATATAAAAAACCCTAAACTCAACAGTACAACTATGCTAGAACAAGCATAAAGGCTAACACACTGAGACTGCCTCTGGTAATTTAATGAATTGTAAACATATGATACTACCAAACAACTTGCTAGAGTGAAAGATACTGGAAGAAATGACAAACAAACAAGTTTTTTCCCCATAAAGTGGTATACTGTAAACAATCAGAATAATTTACATCTATAAACTACTTCATAGAAAACTCCTTGTTATGCAAGGCATTTCAGGAAGTGTTAAAACTAACTTATAATTACTAATTGTACCCATGGCAGGGGATGCCATGGATACAGTTAGAGAACACCATGTCAACAACCTGGGTTCAAAACTGTTAACCCTTTCAGGGTCCGTCCTGTAGATCTACGGCTTTCAAGCCAGGGTCCAAGCCGTAGATCTACGTCAAAATTCTA
This sequence comes from Cherax quadricarinatus, assembly GCF_026875155.1. Taxonomy (NCBI): domain Eukaryota; kingdom Metazoa; phylum Arthropoda; class Malacostraca; order Decapoda; family Parastacidae; genus Cherax; species Cherax quadricarinatus. The sequence continues at coordinate 4,989,560 of NC_069435.1, read as the reverse complement.
GCGGCTTCAAATTTAGAGCGAGAAGGTTGGTAGGCCTACATCTAAGAGAATGGGGCTGCGTGGTCAGTATGAACAGTAAACAAAAAATCAGGGCACCCGCACTGCACTGTGGGAACGCCATCTCAGTACACTTTATTCATCATGCTTGGCGGCAAGGAAGCTCTCACTCCCCAGTAAATTCTGACTCTAGTCTTCCAAAGTTATAGTTCTAACACTGATGAAAGTGGATCTGAAGAAGAATTCTATGGTTTTGAACCATAGGGTACAATGGTACCATATGGAACAATGGTGCCATATACAATGGTACTGTATGGTATATTGTACCATATGGTACAGGGACCCTAATGGAAATAAGCCACTTTGACTTTTTTGGGTTATCCTAGATTCTCCAAACATATGCTGCTATGTATGGTAATCTATGTAATTGTATTTGTGTATACCTGAATAAACTTACTTAAGATGCCACATGCGCTCGAGTAAGTTTATTCAGGTATACACAAATACAGTTACATAGATTATCATATATAGCAGCATACATGTAAAGGTCCTAGGATAACCCAAAAAAAGTCAAAGTGACTTATTTCCATTAGGGTCCCTGTACCCTGTACCATATGGTGCCACGAGCATGCAGCACGTAAGCATGCAGCATGCTGCACCAGCCCAGACTGGGAGTGACTCAGCTGTTGACTCAGTAGTTCCAGAACAAAGCACATTGTTGTCCACCAGTGGAAGGAGACGACCGTGCCTGAAATGTATTTGTTGTTTTGCAACAATAATACTTATTCCTTATGTCTATAAGCATAATATAAAATCATACTGGTTGATAGATGAGTAAGACACCACTGTGCATGATACCACGTTTCAAAGACTTTCACAGACTGCAGCCATTCTAGGAACATGTCCAGTGACTGTACATACGTAAATATATCATAGAACATTACTAATATACAACATCTTTGAATGTTTTTTGTTGTAAACAATTATTGTAAACAAAAGAATGATGAAAACATTAGTGCAGTTACTGTGTTGAATACAATGAGTGTACATATGTACATTATGCATTATATTTTCTCACAAGCTACAAACATTACTGGAAAAAAAAAAAAAATTAGAAAAGAAAAAGAGAACAAGGAAGTAAAATAAAAAATGTGATGCCGATGTTGCCGCCACCCAGTCACTGAGGGTCAAATTGACACCTCTGTATCTTGGAAAGTACTGATTGGAATTTTTTTTTTGTTTTCTTTTATCACCAATAGAAAAATATTATCTTTAACCCTTTGACTGTTTCAGTCATATATATACGTTTTATGAGCCACTGTGTTTGACATATATATACTCATAAATTCTAGTAGCTTCAAATCAAGCAGGAGAAAGCTTGTAGGCCCACATGTGAAAGAATGGGTGTGTGGTCAGTGTGCAACATATAAAAAAAAATCCTGCAGCATGCAGTGCATAATGAGGAAAAAAAAAACTCCGACCGTTTTTTTTTAATTAAAATGCCAACTTTGTGGTCTATTTTCATTTATTTATTTATTTATTTTATGTCTTTGCAAACAGTACATTGAGATTTTGTATTTACAATAGTGGGTTGTACAAGAATGGTATACAATACCGACAAGATGAAATTAAGACACATGTGCAACATCTGGGTATCAATATTGTAGACGTTTCGCCATCCAGTGGCTTTATCAATACAAATTCCAGGACATAACTTGAAGATAATAGAAACTATGTACAGAAGATGAGGTAATCAGTCCCTCAACCTAGGAGTAGGTGTGAAGAGTGCCAAAGCCGTGGAAATTCTGAAGCAGAAGCAAGGTGCCTGACGCTTATATACTAACATCAGGTGATAATGGGATGGGTAGCAGACGAGGGCATAGTCACTGGTAGGCGGGATTCCCCAGTGGAAGTAGGTCCTACCCAAAGAGATGGGTTATTTGTAGTAGTAGTTGTCGTAGTCGTGAAGGTTATGTACATGTCCTCAGAATCAAGATTCCCTGATGTTGCAGTGTCAGACACTGCAACATCATAACCTTCACGACTACGACAACTACTACTACAACTAACCCATCTATTTGGGTAGGACCTACTTCCACTGGGGAATCCCGCCTACCAGTGACTATGCCCTCATCTGCTACCCATCCCATTTCCACATGACGTTAGTATATAAGCGTCAGGTGCCTTGCTTCTGCTTCAGAATCTCCACAACTACGGTGCTCTTGGCACCTACTCCTAGGTTTGAGGGACTGATTACCTCATCTTCTATGCAAAGTTCTACTATCTTCAAGTTATGTCCTGGAATTTGAATTTATAAAGCCACTGGATGGCGAAACGTCTACAATAAAGATACCCAGATGTTGCACATGTGTCTTAATTTCACAACAGTGGGTTGTAATGCAAAGAGAGCCTCTATTATGCCTAGGCATTATGGGCCAACTTAACATTATTGGCTTACAGACTACTTGTACAGTAGATTATTAATTATAAGTGAATCAAATTTGTTAAGACAAAAGATATATTCATATATTCTAAAATGCTTTTTGTGAAAACATGATTCAATTATGTTCCTGTCAACAATGGATAAAAGGTTCAAAGTAATTGCTGAAGTTTATGATGTGGGAGTGCATAAGTATGTGTGTACTGAGTATTTAGCATTTAGTCTAGGGTGATTAAGTGGCTTTTGAGAAGAGTCTTAAGTTTGATTTTCAGACCGGGTTACTTTAATATCTTCTGGTAATGAATTCCATATTTAGGGCCCTTTATGTGCATAGAGTTTTTACACAGTGTGATATGGACACGAGTTATATCAAAAGGAGATCTGTCTTGTGTTGTGGTCATGTGTCCTGTTTAGGTTGGTGAGGAGAAGTTTGAGTGGAAGGTTTATATTTGCATGAATTGTTCTGTGTTTGTAGTAGGCACATGAATAAGTATGGATGTTCTTAATGGTGAGCAGATTCAGACTTTTGAAAATTGGCAGAGTATGCTGGCGGGAGTGGGAATTTGTTTTATTCTTACTGCTGCCTTTTCCTGGGTTATTAGGGGTTTTAGGTGATTGGATGTTGTTGATCCCCATGCACAAACTCCGTATGTAAGATACGGGTATACGAGTGAATGGTACAGTGCCAAGAGAGCTGATTGTGGAACATAATACCTTATCTTTGACAGTAAGCCTTGGAGATTTTTTGGTGATTTGTTGTACCTGTGTCCAGAACTTAAGGCTACTGTCAAGGTGGATACCTAGGAATTTTCCCTCTGTGAGTCTTGTGACTGATGATCCGTTTAGTGTTATGTTAATTGGATCATTTGCGCTTTGTTTCCAAACTGAATGAAATAGTTTTATCAGTATTCAGGGTAAGTTTATTAGTCATCATCCAGGCAGATATTTTCTGCAATTTGGCATTGACTGTGTTTGCTAGTATGACTGTGTTTGGGCAGGAAAAGACATATATAGTGTCATCTTCAAATAATATGGGTTTGAGTAGCTGTGATGCATTCGGTAGATCATTGATGTAGATGAGAAAGAGGAGTGGTCAAGGACACTTCCTTGTGGGACTCCTACTGTGATTGGTTGGGTGGAAGAGTTTGCATCATTTGCATACACATATTGTGTTCTGTTACTAAGGTATGATTTTAGGTAGTTGAGGGACTGGCCTCTGATACCATAGTGCGTTAATTGGGAGTACAGCAGTTCATGGTTGACTGTATCGAAAGCTTTAGGTAAATCAATGAAAATGCCCAGCGAGACTTCTTTCGAGTGCGGTATTACAGTGGACCCCCGCATAACGATCACCTCCGAATGCGACCAATTATGTAAGTGTATTTATGTAAGTGCGTTTGTACGTGTATGTTTGGGGGTCTGAAATGGACTAATCTACTTCACAATATTCCTTATGGGAACAAATTCGGTCAGTACTGGCACCTGAACATACTTCTGGAGTGAAAAAATATCGGGGGTCCACTGTATTAGTTCTAGCATGTGTATGATAGCATCATTCGTGTTTTTATTATTCCTGAATCCAAACTGACAAGGGTTTAATATGTTGTGTGAGAAGAGGTAGGAATAGATCCGTCTATGAATTAATTTTTCAAAGATTTTAGAGAGCAGTGGTAAGTTAGATATTGATCTATAGTTATTCAAGTCAGCTTGGTCACCTCCTTTGTGGATAGGAGTGACCCTTGCTATTTTGAGGATTGTTGGGAAGGTAGATGATTCAGTGGATTTGTTAACCCTTTGACTGTCGCGGTCGTATATGTATGTCATAGGAGATACTGTGTCTGACGTATCTATACGCATAAATTCTAGCGGCTTCAAATCAAACAGGAGAAAGCTGGTAGGCCCACATGTGAGAGAATGGGTCTCCATGATCAGTGTGCACCATATAAAAAAATCGGGGAGCCAGTGGTGCATTGTGGGAATACCATTTCAGTCGTCCTTTTTCAGCATGTCTAGCGGTAAGAAATATGTGACTTCCCAGCAAATCTGGGACTCTTCTCTTCCCAAGTGATGCTCTAACACAGATGGAAGTGTCAATGAAGATCAATTTCATGATTTCGAGGAGTTTGAGACCAAAAGCAATGGAGGAGGAGGGAGGAGGAGGAGGAGGAGGAGGAGGGGAGGAGGGAGGAGGAGGAGGAGGAGGAGGAGGAGGAGGAGGAGGAAGAAGAGGAGGAGGAGGAAGAGGAGGAGGAAGAGGAGGAGGAGGAGAAGAGAGGAGGAGGAAGAAGAGGAGGAGGAAGAAGAGGAGGAAGGAAGGAAGGAGGGAGGAGGAGGAAGGAGGGAGGAGGAAGAAGGAGGGAGGAGGAAGGAGGGAGGGGGAAGAAGGAGGGAGGAGATGGAAGGAGGGAGGAGGAGGAAGGAGGAAGGAGGGAGGAGGAGGGAGGGGGGGGGAGGAGGAGGGAGGAGGAGGAAGGTGGAAGGAGGAGGAAGAATAATAATAATAATAATAATAATAATAATAATAATAATAATATAATAATAATAATAATAATAATTTAATAATAATAACACCTAATACCTAATAATAATAATATGTAATAATATGTTCCCTTGAGGCATGAAAACCGTTCACCCCATGACAGTGACAAGATAAGGGGAGATAACATCTGATAAGAGCTGACCTTTGATGAGCGTAAACGAGGGTGGAGGGACGGGGGCAGCTGTCCATCTGTCAAGAGCCAGGAGGAGGAGGAGGAGGAGGAGGAGGAGGAGGAGGAGGAGGAGGAGAAGGAGAAGGAGAAGGAGGAGGAGAAGGAGGAGGAGAAGGATGAGGAGAAGGAGGAGGAGGAGAAGAAGGAGGAGGAGGAGGAGGAGGAGGAGGAGAAGATGACGACGAACAAACATTTGTCTGTCTGTCTATTTGTCTGTTGCCAAGCTCCCTGTCTATCTGTCTAGCTCTGTCTCAGAGAGAGCCACAAGACTGTGTCATCATCACGTTTACTCACATCTTCAAGCAGAGTATAGCACTTTGTCTGGATTTTTTGGGTTATCCTAGGTAATTTACACTATGTATAGTTGTATTTATGTGTACCCGTGAGACAGAGATAGACAGAGAGAGAGAAAGAGAGACAGATTGAAAGAGATAGAATGAGGGAGAAAGATAATTAGATAGAATGGAGAGGGAAGCAGCATCGGACCCCATTGTTTTGACAGGCGGTAGGGGGAGTGAGTAATGAGACAATATGTCATTTTGACAGCTGCTGACTCCTGACTCAAAACAATTATAAGCCACACACTGGCACCCAAGACAAGCTTGCTGAATGGTGATAATAGCAGTTTTATGAAAGTATCTAGTGACTATATATGTGTATATATATTGTAGAAACCAGAATCAAGAAGGTTAGTTGTTAGTTTAATATGTTTATTATGCACCCCATACCCATCCTGTGGGCGGTAGTCAAAAGATTACAGAGGTACATAATGGGTCCAGGGACTGGGCCTCAAAGTTTTGATAGCTGAGCAAGTTACAGAGGTAATGAATTCACAATTTACAAAGGTAATGAACTCACAATTTACAAAGGTGATGAACTCCAGGTAGGTCTAGTCACAATCATGACAAGTTACAAAGGTATTTACAGATTACAGAGGTACACAATGGGTCCAGGGACCGGGCTCCAAAGTTTTGATGGCTGAACTAGGTACAAGGTAATGAACTCACAAGTTACAAAGGTAATGAACTCACAAGTTACAAAGGTAATGAATGCTGTAAGAATGGTTACTTATGTTTATACATGGCTGCAATCATGAACAAATTTTAGAGTAATGAGCAATTCACACTTCCACACCCGGTCACAACTGTAGTGAGTTTTTGGTGCAAATGTTGATTGCTGAGTCTCTCTCTCTCTCACACACACACACACACACACACACATACAAATTCATACACACACACACATAAACACACACACACACACACACACACACACACACACACACACACACACACACATACACAAACTCATACACACACACGCACACACATACACACACACTCATACACACACACTCATACTCACACACACACACACACACACACACACACACACACACACACACACACACACACACACACACACACACACCACACACACACATGTGGTAATGCTTTATTTACAGCTAGCAAAGTCAGGGTATTTCTCCAGAATGGTCTGTAATATACCACTGTGGATAAAATACTTAGCCATTTCTTGAACACTTCTGAGTGAGTTGTTTCTAAATTCATTAATTTTATCGCACTCCAGTACATAATGACGCAGGGTGTGACAATAATCCATCTGGCAAAGTTTACATTTCGTTTGGTCTAATCGGTGGTGGTGTTTAACCTCCCAAAGAACTTGAAACCCCACCCGGGCGGGCGGGGTGTGACATCCAAGAGTTGTTTTTTTGTTGCAGCACCATAGCATGGGCTCCTCCTGCATGAAGAATGATGAAGTGGACCCCACTGGTGTCAATCCCCTGAGCCTTAAGGGGGAATAAAGGGAAAGGGACTAGATGAAAGGAAGGAAAAAAGTAAGGAAGGAGTGAAAGGAAAGTAGGAAGAGAGGTGGAATGCCCTCCAGGTGGAAAGGAATGAAGGAAATTAGGAAGGAAGGAATGTGAACGCGACCATTTACCGGTAACTACATAACACAAATGTGCTTTTACTTTTAAGAAAACTGCCCCACGAGGTGTTTGTCTTTGCACATAAAAAAAAATTCAACAAAATGCCCACACATGATTTTTGTGTGAGAGTGTAAAAAACCCTGTGTTTGACCCTGTTTTTTTGTGTGAGGGGGTGTAAAACACCCTGTGTTTTAACCAGTTTTTTTTGAGAGTGTTTTAAAAAACCACTGTGTTGACCTGTTTTATGTGTGAGAGTTAAAACACCAAGGTTGACACCATTTTTATGAGTGAGGAGTGTAAAAAAACCACGTAATGACACTTTTTTTTTATGTGGAGGGTGTAAAACACCCCTGTGTATGACACCATGTTTTTTGGGAGGAGGTAACACCACTTGTATACACCCTGTTTTTTTAGTGAGGAGTGTTAAAACACCACTGTGAATGACACCATGTTTTATTACCAATTCCCAAATTTTTGAACCCCTCAGAGGGACAAAAAAAAAGATAAAAGCAGCATGCCAAGCCACTTTCGCATAGCATTCGGGCTGGTTAAAATTAACTTAAATTAATAAGCAATGATGAAATCAGTGATAAAAAAATTAATGTAAACAGTTATATAAAAAACAAGTGGAGTATTAAAAGACGGTCATATGGTTGCATTCAGTCATAGAAGGATTTGTTAGGTAGTGATTTAAAAAATAAAAGTTAGATTCGGTTTTAGGTTTTTTTA